>VWZZ01004397.1:0-48037 GCA_013399095.1 Psophia crepitans
ACCCTTGTGATTCTGTGATCATGTTCATCTGGTAAGGAACAGCTTTCACTTGTTAATATTCCAGTTTCTACCCTGAGTATTCAAGGTACAGCAGGATGAACTGGGCTTCTTCCATCAAATCCAAACTGAAGAAGTAACAATAACGTAAAACCACACTTAACAGGACTCAGATTATCACCATAGAAGCAGTTTTCAATGAGGAAAAGAACAGAATATTGCCTCAATGCACTGTTCATATACCAATATTTTCTGGTGCTCTTCTAGTATTTGCTGCCTATTAGCTACTGTGTGCTTCAACTAAGTACTTTCTTTGTTTAGATATGACTGGATGGGTGTATCTTTTCAGTCAATCCACAAAAAAAAGCCCACCATTATTTGCTACCTGATGTGTCTTCCAGGTTTTATAAGGTACTGTAAACTTGACTGGTTTACTGTGTAATGTAATTGGTTTTTACAGTGATATGGAGTGCTACTCTCAGTTTTGGGTTACTCGATCATGACAACTAGGCATTAAATTCAAGAATGGTACCGGAGTTGGTTCATAAACACTCTTGCACATTTTATCTGTGAGAATGCACAAACAATGGGGACATGTCATAGAAATATGGTAAGTTGACTTGGCAACCTGGTAAGCTTTGAAGACAGAAAATGGTGGATACTTTTCTGCAGAAAATTCCAGCAACTCAGAAACTGTCAAGATTGTAAAATTTCTCATAGGAATACTTCAGTGTGTCAATAAATCTACCAGTTTCAGGAAGCCTCTACTTGTTCTCAAAGATCAGAGAGAGAAGAGTGGAAGACAGTCCAGAACTTTGGTTAAGGATATGGCAGGTGGATTTTCATAGCAGAGAATCTGTTCCTTCCACAGAGACCAATATTCCATCTGGAAAAGTGTAGATACGTATTTCCTATTTTTCATAAGCACGTAAGGCTGGTAAAAATTCAGCTGGAGACCCCTATTTTTAGGAGCAGATAGCCACAGTTTAATGTCAAAGTCAAAAGATTAATGTGGTATGGTTGGTTAGTACACATCCACTTGTGACTTTACTGGGAAGAATACAGGATGTATGTATAATATGAAATTTTGTGAAGAAGTGTTTTGAAACTTTATTGCAGTATTTAGAATTTAAGTCATTTTGCCAAACAGGAGTATTAGTATGAAAAATAGGATACAATTCGAAAAGTGCAATGACTGAATTGACACCTCAATTGACACCTCAGATGACACCTCACTGCCACCGTGATGGATCTCATCTACATTTTGTGGGAAAATTTTCTTAGGTAGGACTTTAAGCCTAGAATGAACAACTGAGTTCTGGCAGATCATATCTACCTACCTCTGCTGCACTCTGTACAACCTTTGTGAAAGAGAAGAATGAAGTCATGCATCTGATTCTTTCTAATTTAGACTGTAAGCAAATAAAGAACAACTAATGATCAAATAGTACTGAAGACATCTGACAAAGCATTAAAAGAAAAGCATAAGCAATAGCTCTCAATATGAAACCATAGGTACATTAATGCTTGCCTCAAGAACTAGGATCAAGTGTGTCTTCCTGAGGTACCCAGATGCTCTAAACATGTGTCTGTCTACTTCTCTGCAGACATTTTTATTGTTATGGGTACCCTTTCTGGCAGTACATACCATGTTTATCTTGATACTTTTGAATTCTGTGGGGAAAACTGGATTTTGATTGCGGCAGACAGATTGCTGCAGATATATAATTGGTCTCACAGAGCAGTAGAGTGTGCAATAGAATGTCTCAGCAAAGATTCTGGTATTTCACGTTAAAACTTGGTATTATGCATTTTTCTTCAGCTCTCTTCACAACACTTCCTCAGATGCCTTCTTAGACAGTGAAATCTGGTAATAATTATCAAACACCATACACACTGTTTACAATAGAGTCATATTTCTTCTTTTTTTCTTGCATAAAAAGTAGAATGCTGCTGAAAAGTGCCCAAACGTCTGCTATGCTCCATGCCAATACAGCAGCTCAGCCAAATATGCAGAGAGAAGGTTGCCAAATAAAAGAAAACATAACAAATTGGTAATAGTTTCTATCTTGACAGAAAATGAAAATTATACCTCAATGTGTGGCCACTCATGGGGACACATAAAATGTCTTAGAGGCAATCATTTTACCTCAGATAACACACCCTGACAGTAGAGCAAAGCATACTGGCAGGCTTTCACTTCCCATAAAGGCAGCAACCATGACCTACAAAATGGCTTCGAGGAATCACGTAATTTGTGCATATCATGTATGCATATGCCATATGCTAATTATATTTAACAAAAAACCCAAAAAAAGTAGAATTATTGTCTTTCGAGGAGTAGATTGAAATTAAGAGTTTTAAAATGTACAGTCACTGTAGTTATCTCAAATATTCCGACAGAACAAAGACACTGAAAACGTAAAGTCTTATGCCAAAATCTGAAATTTAACTTTCCAAGTGATTCTACCAATCATTAATAGCTCTTAGAAGACTTCATTGCTTTGCTAATGTGTAATGTGTTTGTAGCCAATTTGTGTGACAAGTACATTTTGCAATTTATTTAGCTTCAAAGCAAATCCTTTGAAAATACTGTCTCATCTGTTTGTAATGTTAACATGCATATTTACTGTGCTGGAAAATTAATAATATTATAATTATTAGTTTATTATGTAGTTTCATATTATTCTAAGTCTTCGTTTTAGTGCAGTTCTGAACACAGTATTATTTTCTGAACAAAGATACAACTTCATAATCTGAAACTGAAATACTATTCTTCATTTGGTATGAATTACTTCCAGAGAAAAGAAGTTGCCAATTAGATGTCAGTAGTTACTCTGAAAGGAATGGGAAAGATACTGACTGGACTCTATAAAGTCTTCAAAAGACCCGGTTATGTTTCTGTGGCAAGAAACTATCAGACATGAAGATCAGTCCTTCAGGTTCATGGAAAGGCTACATAAGGGAGGTTTAGACTGGACATGAGGAAGCGTTTCTTTATCAAGAAGGAGGTCAAACACTGGAACAGGCTTCACGGAGAGGCGGTCAATGTCCCAAGCCTGTCAGTGTTTAAGGGGCATTTGGACAATGCCCTTAATAACATGCTTTAGCTTTTGGTCAGCCCTGAAGGGGTCAGGCAGTTGGACTAGATGATCAATGTAGGTTCTTTCCAACTAAAATGATAGTTTAGTCTATAATTCTTGGAGAACTTAGAAGCACATTGGCAGCTCAGAAGGATCTCAAAGTATCACTAAAAATCCAAGGACCTCAAAATTTATGCTGTACGTTATCCCTCATCCTCAAGGAGCCTGAGATACCAAAAGACATAATGAAGGAAGGCTATGTGGCTGGAAGGAGTAACCAAATAGAGAGTGACAAGAGAAAACTTAAAATAGTAGCAGGTTAGCAATAAGCGTTGTCCTGAAAGGGGAAGATTTAGGAAATGCTTTCTCTGTATTGTTTCAGAAACAACAATCCAAAGAGAAGATGTTTGTGTTTTGATTTATCTGTTAAAATAGCCCAAGAATATAACAGAAGAAAGCAAGGCTGTATTTCCGGATAATGGAATTAACACTTAAAGTAGAAAAGATCTACGCTTCAGAAACCTAACACGCCTTTATATTTTAAAATACCATGTTTTGTTCTTCTTAAAATAGAGAGATAAATCAATGAATCAATAAATAGTGAGAGAGAGAAGGGGGTGTGTTTTGTTGGGTTAGATTCTAGACCTATGAAAAATGCTCAAAAAATTAAATAATTTTAAGACTACAGTCAATAAAATAAAAAGCAAAATGTTTGAATTGCTATTGTTTTGAAAGAATCACAGGATTTTTAATAGCCTACTTCGCAAAGCTTAAGTGCATTTCAGTGATGCCAAGATATCAAAGATGAAGGCAGACTACATTAACGCCCACAAAGAAACACTGAAAAAATAAATGCACTCATTACACACTACTTACGTAAAAATAGTTTTATAAACTGCAAGAATTCTAAGCTAAATGCTATACTACTAATATTAATGTTAGTCTTTCTGCCAGTACATGTGTCTGAAGTTTTCTGCAAATTCTAGAATTTCCCTTGTGAGGTCTCAGCTCGATTCAGTGAGAAAGAAGAAGGTATGAAGGCGAAGCTACAGAATCTGTGCAGGTTTATTTTACTAAATTAAAATATACGCAATGATTCCTTGTGTATCTGACCACAGAATCATAGAATGGTTCGGGTTGGAGGGGACCACAAGCATCATCTAGTTCCAATCCCCCTGCCATGGGCAGGGACACCCTCCACTAGACCAGGCTGCCCAAAGCCCCATCCAACCTGGCCTTCAACACTTCCAGGGATGGGGCCTCCACAGCTTCTCTGGGCAACCTGTTCTAGTGCCTCAACACCCTCATAGGAAAGAATTTCTTTTCTAATGTCCAATCTAAATCCCCCCTCTTTTAGTTTACACTCATTACCCCTTGTTCTGTCACTATAGTCCCTAAGAAACAGCCCCTATCCAGCTTTCCAGTAGGTCCCCTTCAGGTGTTGGAAGGCTGCAAATAGGTCTCCCTGGAGCCTTCTCTTCTCCAGGCTGAACAAGCCCAAGTCCCTCAGCCTGTCCTTGTAGGAGAGGTGCTCCAGCCCTCTGATCAACTTGGTGGCCCTTCTCTGGACTTGCTCCAGCAGATCCATGTCTTTCCTGTACTGACGATTCCGGAGCTGGACGCAGTACTCCAGGTGGGGTCTCACAAGAGCGGAGTAGAGGGGGAGAATCACCTCCCTCAACCTGCTGGCCACACTATTTCTGATGCAGGCCAGGACACGGTTGGCTTTCTGGGCTGCCAGCACACACTGCTGGCCCATGTTAAGCTTTCCATCAATCAACCCCCCAAGTCCTTCTCCTCAGGGCTGCTCTCAATCCATTCTCCGCCCAGCCTGTAGTTGTGCTTGGGATTGCGCCAACCCATATGCAAGACCTTGCACTTGGCCTTGTTGAACTTCATGCAGTTTGCATGGGCCTACCTCTCAGGCCTGTCAAGGTCCCTCTGGGTGGCAAACAAACAAGATACAAACAGGAAAAGAAAAGGTATCTAAGAGCAAGCTAAAAACTGGTGTCAGGATTTGCAACTCAGCTTACCTTTCATGGCCTAAAATGCTGAATTTTTTAAAAAATTATTTTTATGGAATGTATCTTCAAATATTTTTAAGGTATTCTGATTCAATATATTAAACATTTTAAAATACAGCTTACTGTGTCTTGATCTGTAATTTACAGATAGTTGAAGAATTTAATTCATTGATGTCGGAAAAAAGTGAGTTAAGACATAAAAAAACCTTTTCTTCTTCCATATATCACCTTCCCTTAGTCTTTTTATGGTGTCTTTTCTCACTGCAGTATGCACATCTTTCTCATTTGTAGAATGACAGTGAAAATAACTGAGTTATTCAGACAATCTGCATTTCCTACTAATGCTGTCTTTTCATCTGAGAAAAACAAGTTCATTAACATGGTTATCTTACAGTTTTGTATCAGTCCTCTCAACACAGATGCTGGATGCTTTAATCACATTTAGTTACCTCATTTATTTTCTATTTAAAAGTGGTGTCTAATATATACTGTGTTTGTGCATTTTAGTTTTTCTCCTTATTGTAATTGGATTTTTTTGCAGGTCTAGTTAGTGGTGCTAGTTTGGTGATTTTTGGAGCAGGTAGGTATGCTATTGGTTTCCCTCTTCCAAGAAAGGAGCCTTTAGGAAGATCATAAGGGTGCACCTGACATATTTTCACTTAATAATTTTAAGTTATCTAAGGTACAGAAATATTTGTTGTCTTAAAACACTTGTCAAGAACTTTCTTAAGCTTCTATTTCAGTGGTACCTTTGCTGCAGCTGTGATGGCCTATGCATACACCAAAGGAAAAAGCTGTAGGCAGATACAGCCTTTATTATTAGATCAGCTATATTGCTCAACTTATGAAAAAAAAGATGACCTGTCCTTACAAAACATTTTTCTTTTTTTTTTTAATAGTTATTTTATGCAGATAGTTTTTTATCATGTAATGTCTTGCTGTCTAGGACGTCAGGATCACAATTCAAATCATAATGACTTTTCTCCCTTCCCTGGTTGGTGAGTGGCTACTCCTTAAATTTAAGCTTGACAATGAGGCTGTTAGTGCAGTAGGAGTTCCAACAGTAAACACAGAAATCCAAATCCAAAAAACTTACCATCCTTCGTCATTATCTTCTTCAGGTTCAGAAACTTCATTTTCAGGAGTTTCTTCAATTGCCTGGGTTAACTTTGATTTAAACCGGTCCAAGAGTGCCAGTGTCTGAAATTAAATATATAGTTTTAGAGAAGTTATATGTATTTACACATGACAGCAGATATATACAACATCTTTAAACTGGGAATGCATTGCGAGCACCCAGCTGTGAGAGTGTGCTTGTCTGGCCGGCTAGTGAAATCAAAATGCGTATTTAAGGGACAAAAACTTGTGGCTACTTACAGAATAAAATAGCTGATTAAACAACACTGACTGCTGACAAAGAATTTTACTGTTTGAACCACCTATTCTCTTCTTGTAAAGCAATCCACTGTATAACTTACAGATCATTCAAACTTTGAAGACCCAGCTTGATTGATATTTATATATTTTACATTGCTGATCTTTTAAATTATGCGCCGATACTGAAAAAATTCAAAGCTTTTGACTCAAGTACAATGAACCACCTTAACTAATTCTACAGATACGGGTTCTTACGCCGTGTACATTAAGCTCATACTGATTTATATTTGGTATTTAATTCTCCAGCTGACATTGCCTGGTGTTTCAGCTAAAACGAAGTCACCAAATCTCAGGTGACACCTGAAGATCGAACCGTAGGTCTTGTTTCTGATCACCTGGAATGAGATTTTGATTATGCAAGAATTGTATGTCTGATGCCTGTGACAGGAGAGGGGGCTCTTCAAAAAAAAAGGGCAGACATAAGAATAGTTTGCACAGCCCACAGCTTATTTCTTGCTGATATTCAAGACATTCCTGGAAAGGAAAGCATCAGGGAATAAGCACTTGACTGAATTTATGTGGCAGGCTGCATTTGATCTGTAGGTGATAGGTTGGCCACCTATGTTGTAAAACACCTCTGTATGGCTGTTTAGTTGTGTTTGGTCAAGTTTTTCAAATTTAAAAGAATAAAAACTAAACAAGAATAGAAAACAGAAATAGGAAATACCAGAAGTGTTCACTGGAATCAAATTTCCTTCTGGGAGCAATCTTAACTTTAGGAGTTTCCTGGCTTTTGAATTCTTTGGAAAACATATTTTAGTACTGCCAAAGGCAGGTTTTGGAGGGATTATTTTTTGCATTTATTTGCCTTATTTTCTGTTTAATCTTCTGTTGAAGATAGGAGAGAGGAAAATTTCAAAGATATTTGGGCCTGTAAATCATTCAAGTTCGGTAGCTTTCGATACTATTGCAAACAAACCCCATACTTGGCAACACCTAAGACAGAAAGTCTCTGCCTAGGCCATCAGAAGAACACAAACTAACCCTTTTTACATGAAGTTGTGACCAACCAAAGACACATTCCTTGTGTCTTGTCTAATTTTTCTGGTGCCAGCATTCCTGTGAATAGCCCTGGTGATTGAAATAATTTCAAAATATCTTAGTAAGCATTTTTGCTGTAAGTGATTAGATTCCATACTGTGGATCAAATAACTTTATAAATTGACTCTTGTACAATTTTAATGTTAGGACTTCCAATATATAGTATTGTAAGGAGAAACATACCTTTCCCCCTCTTCTTTAACTCTTGTACAGAGGACGGAAAATGGTATTGTGCTGTAGGACCAGGTAGGAGGGATGCAAGGCTAGAAGAAGCTCTCCACAAGTGAAATGGATTACAAAGAACTTGATTAATTATTGTTGAATAGTTCCCAGCAGGGTTACATAAATAAAATTAAGATCTACTGAAATATACATCCTTGTCATCTCATCTTGTTTTCCGATGATGTCCAGTACAGGGCTGATATAAATTCATTATAAGTGGTTTTAAGTCCCTTGATCCACATTGCCAACAGAGCTTTAGTAGTCTTTGATTCAAAGTTAATGGGCTTTTGAATGTACAAAGTTTATGGAAACTTCGTAGTTTAGAGCTAAATCAGCTTGCCGCCTGTATAAAGGTTTGCCAACCACTGCTTTGAAGTTACTAAGCCTCAAGTTTCCAATCTCTTCTAGCTGCAACAGTTGAATATGAACATCTTCGTAGCTGAATTGACATGCACTTATAAACCAATGTGTTTGATGTACTGCACAGATTTTAAGTTAATGGTATTTTCCACTTCGCAGGCACATTCATATATTTAAGTTTCAAATTTTCCTATTTTAGAAAAAACAAATATTTATGTCAAACTTTACTTTCCTCATATTTGTATACTAAAGTCTACTTACATCCTAACTGATTCTGAAAAATATTTTTCACTATATTTAAAAAGGATTTTCTTTTTATAGTTCAGTTAAAAACTTTTTCTGTTCATTTCACAACACCAAAAGGTATGGAAGAATTTAATCTCTTTAAAACATAACTTAAAAAGTTAAAAAAGCCAGCTTGGACAGATGCCAAGTATGCAAACTTCTTTCCCAATGTTATCTTATGGCAAGCTGCAGAGCCAAGGAAAGCACTCTACAGAAATGCAAACTTTTTAAAATGTAATCAAGGGCACCTCTCTGCACGTGCAGCATTTCCTTTTGGAACATTTTAGTGACTAAATTGATAGCATCTTCAAACACAACTGAAACTTCACTTACCTGTCTGCCTGGGTAATCAAAATAGGGTATTGAAGAGTTTGTATTTATTCTCAGAAATAATAATATTCTTTTAGTGGAAAATGTAACATAAAGGATTTTAAAACTTTAGTTTTACACAAATGCAGAGAGAAACATTTTCAGAACTTTTTCTGGAATTTTTTCTCCTGGGGTGTCAAACTATTACCTGATCTTCACGAGAAACCCCTTTCTTTGGCTGCTGCTTCCGCTTGTCTTCATATTTCCTCTTCTCCTGAAGATATTCTTCAACAACACTGTTTGGAGGAGGTTCCTCCTCTGAATAAGGAAACATATTTGGTTAAACAAATTAAATTTGGTTTTATGATTTAGTATCATTTTGGAGATCATTTGTGACTTCTGAAATACCAAGCAAAATACTTCTATAAAATATTTCAGTTGTATTGCTTTCTCAGCAAGTAAGTAGAATGATTTGCTACTTGCTGAAATGAAAAACATAACACTGTACTGGGCAGACAGTGAGTCCAAACATTTCTGTTTCAATTTTATTTTTCTACGGAGCCAGGGAAAGCAGGGTAACAGAAATAAAAACTCTAATATTAAGATGAGAAATAAAAAATGTCGAAATTCCTTAAAAAAAATTTACCTTAACTTCTTGGAGCAGCCAAACTATTATGTATATTAATATTCTGTATTGGTTATGGCTGCAGTGACCATGAAACAATGGTGGAGTTCAAGATCCTTGGGGCAGCGGGGAGGGTGCACAGCAAGGTCACTAACCTGGACTTAGAAGAGCAGACTTTGGTGTCTTTCAGGCACCTGCTTGGTAGAGTACCATTAAAGCCCTACAGGGAAGAGGGGCGCAAGAAAGCTGGCTAGCATTTGAGGATCACCTCCTGCAAGCTCAGGAGCAACGCATCTCTGCAAAGAAGTAGTCAGGCAAAAACACCCGGAGGCCTGCATGGATGAACAAGAGGCTTCTGGGCAAAGTCAAGCACAACAAGGAAGCCTACAGAGGATGGAAGCAGGAGCAGGTAGCCTGGGAGGAATACAGAGAAATTCTCTGCAAGTGGAGATCAGTAACGAGTGGCGTTCCTGAGGGGTTGGTACTGGGACTGGAGCTGTTAAAACATCTTTCTCAGCGACATGGACTGTGGGATCAAGTGCACCCTCAGCAAGTTTACCAATGACACCAAGCCGCGTGGTGCAGTCGACACGCTGGAGGGAAGGGATGCCATTCAGAGGGACCTGGACAAGCTTGAGAGGTGGGCCCACGCGAACCGCATGAAGTTCAACAAGGCATAGTGCAAGGTCCTGCATTTGAGTTGGGACAATCCCAAGCACAACTACAGGCTGGGCACAAAATGGATTGACAGCAGCCCTGAGGAGAAGAACCTGGGAATATTGGTGATGAGAAGCTCAACATGAGCTGGCAATGTGTGCTTGCAGCTCAGAAAGCCAACTGTGTCCTGGGCTGCATTAGAAGCAGTGTGACCAGCAGGTTGAGGGAGGTGATTCTGCCCTTCTACTCTGCTATTGTGAGACCCACCTGGAGTACAGTGTCTAGATCCAGGGTCCCCAACATAAGAAGGACGTGGAGCTGTTGGAACAAGTCCAGAGGAAGGCCACAAAGTTTATCAGAGGGTTGGAGCACCTATCCTACGAGGACAGGCTGAGAAGAGCCTGGAGAACAGAAGGTTCTGGGGAGACCTCATAGTAGCCATCCAGTACCTAGAGGCACCCTACAGAAAAGCTGGAGAGGGACTGTTTGCAAGGGCAGGGAGTGATAGGACAAGGGGGAATGGGTTTAAACTAAAAGAAGGGGGATTTAGATGAGGTATCAGGAAGAAATTCTTTACTGTGAGGGTGGTGAGGCACTGGAACAGGGTGCCCAGAGAAACTGTGAAGGCCCCATCCCTGGAAGTGTCCAAGGCCAGGCTGCATGGGGCTTTGGGCAACTTGGTTCAGTGGAGAGTGTCCCTGCCCATGGTGGGGGGCATTGGAACTACATGATCTTTGAGGTCCCTTCCAAACCAAACCATCCTGTGATTCTATGACAAAAACTCAGTCAGACAATACGTTCCTTTCACATTTTCTTCCTCTTGAATAGCATTATGATATTTCACCTATTGATTTAATGTACTTGAAATTTATTTACACATACTTAAATGAACAAAAGAATAAAACCAGCAGGTGTCCATTGTAAATGATGAACAGAAAATATTTATGGACAAAATTTTTCAATAAATTTCAGGATTTACAGCCTGATGAACTGGAAATCTAAATCAAACTCTGTATCTTTTTTTTTTTTAGCTGACTGCTATACAGAGAATATTTCTGATTACAAACTAAATTTCTCTCTCACCTGATGTTTTCTATAGTTTATAAACATAGCATTTCATAGTAAAAGGAAATAAAATTGTAATGGTATATCCACATATAAAAATATTTGTTTATATATTTCTACAATTAAAATATCTTCTTTTTTTTAATCCTAATTGATACACTGCATCTATGTATTTAAAGAATATTAGGGAAAGCAATCAAATGTACACAATACTGTTCAGAGCTGTTTTTTTTCCATTTTCCAGTCGACATGTTGGATATAATGAAGAACAGAGGATTACAATTACCAGCATGACAAAGGAAAAAAAAATAAAAAATCCATCTTCTAGAATGACCAAAAAAATATAAATGCATATCCACAGACATTTAGTGATGACTAAGCAGCTGAATGAATGAAATCAAATCTGGCGTAAAATCTTTTGCAGGACAGTATCAGTTGAACTGAAGAGAACAACAACGTACAGTATAAAACTATGAATTATAATGTATCAGCTCCATCTTTCTCCCTATTACACCTCAGTCTCTTCCACTAATAATAAAATCCATTCTTAATTCAAGATCAGAGCCTTGTGAAGACAAAACACTGGTTTTTGCATAAATGCATGTATCCATAGTTGTTGACTATGTGGAAACAACATACTGCCTTTTTTGACTAACATTTATCCTGTAAAAAAATAACCTCAACTACAAAACCACCTGCTTTCTTTTAGAAAACAACCTTTCAGGTGACATTTATCTAAAGGAGTGCTTTGAAATGAATCCTATTTACCTGATCATAAGTATCACTGTCCATCTGTGACAAGCAAAAGAACTAAGAAGAGTGTTCTTAAAAAGTTATGAGAATAACAGTTTTCAAGTTGGCCATAAACATTTAAACCTGTGATCCAAACTTCAGTATACAAATTCTGAATTCAAAAGAAGATGTGATCCGTAGTCATGTCTTTTGACTAAGAGTTTAATCTAGTGCAGCTCAGATATAATTCTCACACAAATCGGTTAAATTCCCCTGCAGTTGTGTGTTTGTGTATTTTTATCACACTCATATGGTTGTCACTTACTGTTAACACAAATAACTTAAATTTCAGTTTATGCCTTCTCTTGAGATTATTGTTTTCTTGGATCTTTGCCTGCCAAGAGTTTTTCTAATCCTCAACTTCATTCTCTCTGCCTTCTCGGAAAGCCTTTTCAGAAGTCAGACAAAAGATAATCAGATCCACCTGAACTAACTTCAGAGTGAGTCAACCAAAACGGTTGCACTTGTATGCATATTTCTGCACCTTTCATTAAAATGACTTTAAGACATGCTTGTATTTCTCCATGAGATCTTACAAACTATCACTCCACATTAAAAGCAAGTAATACAACAGGAAGGACTTTCAAGAGGCCCGAAGTCGATAGGTTTCTACTGACATTTTCAAACTTTCGAAAACTCCAAACAATCATTTCAAAACCACAAACAGTGACTATTTTTAAATATAAATTAAAAATTCAGTTTTGATAAGTAGCAATTCTTGGATAAAATTATTTCTTGTCTACAAGAATAAACTCAGGTAATTAGCAAGCAAAAGAAAACATCTCGAAGAGAGATTTGTTGGTGGAAAGATCCATATTTAAAATGTGAAAACCCTTTAAAAATGTAAAAAAGGCTTGCTGGCTACTACTTCATATCTCCCAGTCAGCATCCCAGATCCCTTTCCGTATCTTTTGCAAGAGTTGAAAAAAGAGGAACCACAGCACGGTAAGATGGACTTGCCCTTCACATCAAGTTTGACAAACTTAGGTCCAGCTTGCTAATCCAGCCGAAGTGGAAGGATCACTACATGGCTATTAAAATATTTAAGCTCCAAACACCTTAATCTAAGAGGATCTATTCAAACAAAAATGAATAAAACATGACATGGATGTACAGCAGTGAAACAACAATTAAGTGCCTTATTTAAGTATTGCAGGATGCAGAAGATGCTAGTTTAAATTACAGGGAGTTTGCACACTTGTGCCCTAGAGACATCTCATCACAAAGTGTAAATTGCATCAGGTGAAGAAAGATTTTTTCCCTTACTTTAAACAAGTTGCTGTGTACATTCTGTCAAGAAGAGAGGAAGAAAAATAAAACCTTCCTTATTGAAAATACTCTTCATCCCACTTTTAACAGAATTTTTAAGTACATTGCTACATACCTCAGCTAATTTGAGTTACTGCCAAGAGATCCTTCGTCTTACTGTGACAAAAACTTTAGCATTTAAGTAATTTATTTTCTTTCAGATAGATTCTTCTATCTGGAAATATTCCTTTAAGGAGTAACAGATGCCAACCTGATGGTGTAATTTAACCTAAAACTTTGTTTTTGGGACACGGTTTCCAATGATAGCCTGAAACTAAGGAGGAGATTCAGAAGTCTTTAAACCAGAAAGGAAGAGATTGATTTAAAAAAAATATATAGAAGGGTTTATTTTGCTCACACTTAAATTAGGAACAGTTCAAATGATGTCAGTTTTTAACTACAAAATTGCAGAAGTATAACAAAGACATGAGAACTTGATTCAAGGGTGTTGAACAGAACTGAATGGTAGTCTGGATGGTTTTGGATCAATCCCTAAATAGGAAGCGGAGAAGAGAAAGCTTGATAAAGTAGTTTAAAAATTAATTCCTAACGCACCTAGGTAAATTTAATAGCATAACAAACACCCAAGAAAATTTGCATCAAACGTGGTCTATTTCAGAGACTGTGACTGAATTTTATCTCCTGCTTTATGAAAACCAAGAAGTATGAGTTCTAGGCCTGCTGATGGGATGGATCAGGAAAGCATGATCCCTGCTCCTGCTAACATTCACACTGGCCTTAATGCCTGGGCCACATTTCTAGTATTGCAGGTGGGCTAACTTTGGATTAGCATGTACACCAAATGTGGCACAGGTAAGGTACAACTTGAGACAAGTGTAGTTCTGACAGCATGCATACAACTTTCCACAGTATGAACTTTCCTTATTTAATCACTTTGTCATTTGTGTCAGTCTTGACAAATCTTGTAATGACTGTCCTTGTAACAGTCAATCTGTACAAAATCTAGAGATTTTGTTTCCTTTTTAAGAAAGAGATAATGAAGCTGTGCATAAAACATTTGTTAGAAAGAGAAGCAGTTTTGTTTGCTGAAAGTATTACCAGAAATGCACTAATCTTTGGGTAGAAGAAGAGTAGAAACAACACATATTGTGACAGAGAAAAATACGTGCTGTTTCTGAAGGTTTAAGGTCAACATAAAAAAGAAAGACCCTACAGTGCTGACAAGGACCAGTGAAAGAATCTTGCTTGGTTTTTCTCTGAAGAGGTACAGCTAGCATGAAGATTTTTTACACAAACAGCCTTAAGTATCTTATATTACAAAGCAATCCTGATATGCTGAGCTTCACAAAAGTAATCCCAGTAACTCCTGTATGTACTTTGCATACATAATCTTGACTTTATGCAGAACCAAGGTAAGATAAGGAGAGTGTACAATGAAATACATATTAAAAGGCACCTCAGTTTATTTAGCAGTATTTATATATGTTTTAATTGTGGTGGACCTATTAAACTTTGTCATTATCTTAAACTCATTACTTAGCAACTCAGCTGACACAATGCGTATGATAAAAGACCTACTGGACAGATATTTCAAGAAATGCATGGTGTAGCTAGACTAAATAATAAAGGGGAAAACAAAACAAAACAAAACCCAACCAACCAACCAAAAAAAACACCCCAAAAAAGAAAAAATACCTGAACAACTCCTTGTTTGAAAAGCAAAAAGTTATGATTTAATGGTTTTGTGCATTAAAATAAGAGGCGTAAAACACATTCCTGTATTTGTGCAGTACATTCCACTTTCAGCTATTCATCAATATTCAGTTTACATTACATTCTTCTGGAATTATGAAGATATGCATTACTGATTTTAAAAATCTTGACAAGATTCAAATCTTGAAAAGAAAACCTATTTTTGTTCCAAATCAAACAAGCCCCTTATGAATTAACAAAAGAAATTCTGATATGCCTTAATATTTCATGAATGGAATTCCTGTCAGAAGTGACAGATGGAGAACATAAAGCCACTGTAATTAAGCTCTAAGACAGTTAACACACTTTTTCCAGAACTCAGAGAAAAATCTTCTCCCAGCATTTAATACTGTATCTATGATGATTAAAAAATATATATTTATGCTGATATAGTAATAAAAATGAATATACCAGAAAATACAATATGAAACAAAGTTACACTTGAAAGACTTGTAACATATTCTCCAGTATACTTTTGTTTAAGAATAATTCTACTTTTTGTTTTCTTTGTACCTTTAACTCCTGTTCAGCTACTGTTACTATAGCTCTAGCCTGCCTAATTTTCTGAAGAGCCACTGTTTGCTTACAAGTTAGGTAAGAGTCAGGCAATATTTACTATCATGAAAAACTGAACAGATTTGCTTACAGAATGAGCTTCCAGGGTTGGACTGATTACTGGATTTTCAGTTTGCTACAGCGAAAAAGGCAACAGTTCTAGAACAAACTTAATAGTTCATTTAGCCAATTCAAATAATAAAACCTTAGAAGTAATTGCTATGGCTTCAAAACATTTCTTTGAAAGAGCAGAGCCTACTGACTTGCAAAGCACTGTAAACTTTAATATGCAACAGTGGAAATTTCTAGTGAAATCTAGTGATTTCTAGTTCTCTTCTGAATTTTGGTAGCTTTTAGGCACACAGTTCCAATCTAAAATGTGGTTAATTTTCTAATGTCAGTGGATTTTGAGCACATACTTAAGATTACTACTAAAACCAAGGCTGAACTACAGTGAGGTTTTTCTCCTCTTTTCTTTTGCAGACAGAGAGAAAAGAGGAAAGATCATTCACTTCAGCAAGGAAGACAGTGAATAGCAATGGTGGGTATTATTTTATGAAATTAAATGAGAAAATATTTTAAATAGTGGAAAACATAAAGGTTTGCAAAAGTGACACATTTCAAGATGTGTATACGTTGATACAATGCAGCTGTACTGGAAATACTGCAAAATTTTAATATTTCATGTATTTACACTGCATATTTCCCAAACCACTAAGATTTGGAATTCATTATTTTCATGATGCTCTCAAGGCTGCACAATTTTGGTAGACTTCAAGAAAGCATCTTTCAACGTATGACAGGACTTAAAGATTTAAGTACCACTGACACCACTCAAACGTAATACTAAACCAGAAATAAAACATAATATTAAATTGGCATCCTTGCTAGATTTTGAGTTTTCTAAACATTTTAATAATTTGATTCCCACACCACAATTAAGAACAAAACAGAAAATATTTTATGCATCAGTAAAATTCTTACACTTGAATGTTGGTTTTTACATTAGTTGTTAGGTTTCTCTCCTCAGACAGTATTTCATAGCTTTTCTGTTTTCTCAAGCGTGACAATTAAATTTCATCATCCATAGATTATCAGACTATTTACAAAAATGTTCTAACAAGAAAAACTAAAATACTACTACTTAAATACTACTGCTACTATTTAAAATCAATCTATAGTTAAACAAATGGGCAGATGGTGTTTGTCTAAATTTCACTGAAGTATATTCACAGGTTTACACTACAGAACTTTGAAAAGTGTATCTTTTTCAAATATTTGATTAAGTACTTCAAAATGCTGAAGTAATTCAGCACTCAAATTATAGTGTTTGATGTCTTTCTGGCATCACTACAGCAAATGTCACATAAAAGAAAAACATCTATTTAAAGTAAGATCTTGACAGCAGTCTGGCATAATCAACAATCTTATTCATAAATTGGAAGGCTGGTTATAATCAAACATGTAGGGAGGGAATTAGTTGTTTTCTCTGTCCTCTTGAAACACTGTAAACACATTTTCAACCCCTAATCTTCCTTCATTACTCTAATCTCTTAATACAGAAAAAAATCAGTTAGGCATAACATGTAACATAAACAATTTGAAGTAGTGATATTAAATGTGATAACAATACTATTAAAGATCTGCCAGAGGATGTAAAATAGATGTGTCATGCTGCCACCTGTTCATTAGCATCTTCTCAAAATCAGCCCTGATCCTGCAAAAAGTCTAGTACGACATGCGTCTTATTCTCACAGTTCTGTGGTCTTCAGTGAATTTCTGCCACTACAGTTGCAAGTTTTGGCTGAGATGCAGTGTTTACTATTCAAGCACAGAATCGTATTAATGCAGTAAGTTACATAGTCTCTGAACTAGCAGTTTTTTTCTAATGCAGCCAGCTCAGAGCCATCTGCATAGACTTACCTGACACAGCATAACAGAACTCACTCTCCATCCCACATTCCCCAAGAGGATAGGCAGAGAACAATGGAATAATCTCCTGCTGCATCCATATTCTGTTCTATTCATATTCATCTCCTGATAGTAGTCTGTTTTAATTATATGCAATTTCTTCTATGTAAACTGATATGGAATATGTGAACTGTTATACATTTAGCAGATGGTCTTGCATGTTGACAGCTCTATTGCAATGATGAAAATTCAGGCTAATAAATAAAAGATGACCAAGTGAACTGAGATATAATAAATCCTTTTAACTTTGGGGCAAAATTACTTGCTTAGGTACAACACGTTTTTACTGCTGTTAGATTTCATTATATTAAAACTAAAGTGTTTCTAAAGTATCTTCTGTTATTTTTCAGTTGTAAAGGGGTGCTTCACAATAAAGCTATCCTTCATTCCTTTCACTTGTCATCTTTAAATACTTAAGATTCCACCCTTCCATCCCACGCCCTAAGTAAATTAGACTTATCTTAAAGTATCTCCTAATAAATTAGTTCACCTAGTCTTTCGCTAGCTTCAAGGTTTTTTTTGCCCATTTGTACCTAATTCTTCAACGTCTTTTTGGTGGTACAATACTTGGAACTGAATGGAATAATACAACCCTGCTTTTACAGATAATGCCTTTGTGGCAATGACCACACAGTCACAGCCAGATCACAATGTAAATTCATGTCCAGTTTGTTTTCTAGTAAAAACCTAAAATATCTTTCACTATTGTGGCTTTCCCAATTACTTTATTTTCTGAGTTTGTGTGTAGAACTATTTTTTCTTAATACTAAGGAAATAATCTTTTAAGATCACGAGTAAATTTATTTTCAATGACCTTTTCCATACCTTTCTTCCCTCCCCCAATCAAGTACTAACTATACTAGAATCTAGTATTTAATGACATTTACTTTTGTTTCTTGATGATTAATAAATTCATAGTTTTCTAACAATTTTTTCCCAATGTTGTAAGATCCAGTGTAAATACTCAGTTCAGTTTCAATTTTGATAACACAGCAACCATAAGGTATAATATGGTGAGGTGACATTACATAGACCAAAGTGAAATTAAAGATACAACACCATACTGATTTTATAAAAACTTACAAATATTTAAACTGTGTTTTCACTATTATTAAGAAAGTTTAGATTAAATTATGCTTCTTAAATTACTGTTCCAACATTACTACCAGATAGCAGTATTATTAGGTTAGCAGTCATAAGTTGCTACTTAATCTAACATATATTCTAATTTTTTACCTGGATCTTCTTCAAAGCTGATGCTTCAGAACTGAAATGTTCCAACAGACTTTAGAGAAAAAATACAAGCATTTGGCTAGAGTGAAAAAGGGAAACTTCAGAAAACTGCTTTTAGCTCCATACAACCCATAATGAAAATAAAAGCTTTGTCATAAGTGCAAACAGACTCAAACGTTTGGAAAATTTAGGCAATTAGCTCTGAATCTCTTTTGTATCTTTGGGTAACCTCTAGTTATAAAGCTGAAATTCAAAAAAGACAGGAAAACATTGGCTACTTCAACATTCACAGAATCACAGACTGGTAGGGATTGGAAAGGACCTCTAGAGATCATCTAGTCCAACCCCTCTGCTAGAGCAGGATCACCTAGAGCAGGTTGCACAGGATCACATCCACGTGGATTTTGAGTATCTCCAAAGGAGGAGACTACACAGCCTCTCTGAAGAGCCTGTCCAGTGCTCCGTCACCGTCAGCAAAAAGAAATTTTTTCTCACTTTCAGGTGGAATTTCCTGTTCCCATTATCCAACAATCCTATGAAACAGGAGAAAAACTGTAATCGTGAGACCCTGATATGCTCACAATATATTTTTGGGGTGTTCTGTTTTAGGCTACCAGTTGGACCTCATCAGGTGTGCTCCTGGAAGACATCTTCCAGCATGTCTTCATCCGAAAGTGCACATCTGGTCTGTGGTAAAACACTAATGTAGATGTAACCTTTTACTTAAAATTCCTATTAAAATTTCAACTTTCCCCATGCATTCTTGAAGTCTGCAAGTTCTTTTACCCTTTACCAGAAACATACCTATCATGCAACTGTACTTGTTCTCTCCCTACAGATGAGAAATTTTGTACAGTTCAAACAACAACAAATTGAAGGACATTTGGAGAATAATTTCTAAAATCCAGCGTGTAGAATCCAGAAGTGAAAATGGAACAGTTTAAACTTCAAACTAACAAACTTTATGTAAATCATAGTAACCAACCAGAGAGACAGCCTTACAGGAAGAGATATTTAGCAAGTGCCAGTTGACGCTGCCAGCATTTTGATACTTCTTGACATCAGCTGAAGTCGAGACAAAGGCAGCCAACAGGAAAGCACTGGATAGTTTCATCACTATTTTTGTATAACAAAATTTGTATAATTTAAGCACGTTATTTAGTCATCAAGTGTTAATGTTTGAGAACTTTGGGTGGATTCTGGTGTTGCTGATACCTTCACATGTTTTATTTACTTTTAAATAAGAAAACCAAAACACTTTCCTTTTCCCTGAAAAATCTAAAATTTATTTCTAGTATCTCAGTTTTTCATGTATGTCAGAAACATGGTCAAGCATCCCAAGGGGCACAGAATATGCTACTGGTATTCTCGATTCTGTAAAAACAGAACAAATTGAACAAATTTAGGCATTGAGTTTACTAAGTAAATCTACCTCCTTACAAAATAATCTACTTACTAAAAATGGATGAAACTTCAAATGACATACACAACGTGACCTGTGAAATGCTGCAAGACACCCTACATTTTAAAATCTCTCCTTTATTTAAAAGTTCAGTTCCTCCCCTCTTAGTCTGAATTTTGTCAATATGGGCAAGCGTGGTGTTATCCTGCTAAATCACCAAAGACAATCTGACTCTTGAACATTTAAGCACAAGTTAAAAAAATTTACTTGAGCTTGAATCTCTACCTAGTTCTGTTTTGATTGCTACTGGCTCTGAAAAAATATCCAAACTGAGAGCTAGAAAGGGATAGTAGAAAAACTATTAAACCATGGACGAAGAAAGCACAAAAGTAAGTTTTGATTACTTACCTAGTTATGAATATATGGATTCTATTAGACACCACAGAAATCCCTTAGAAGCAGGAATGGAAGATTACAAATTTTATTTATTTATAAACAAAACCTTTTCCCAAGGACTATTTGTGTTTATCTTACAGAGCCATTCCTTTTGGTAAACTACCTTTTCGCAGAAGAGAATATGATTACAACTACGTATTTTGTTTACATGCTTTCCCTCAATGACGAACTTTTAAAAATTTGTTATATTGCTTTAACTAAATTCTCGTGTCAAAATACATGCTATTTATGGCAACCTTATTGCTATTTTATGCCACCAGTGTTAATATGCGTCCATGGCTAGACAGAGGACCATTAATGTATTTTTCAATTAACTATCTAATGGAGAGACCATGTGGTAATGCTCAGTGAATTCTGCTATTTCACAATGGTGTTTTGATCACTTTTACATGTCTGGCACCATAAACTCATTTCATAATTAAAGCTGTCCTTATATTTAATCCAGGAATCTTTTATTATCCAAACTATATGCCAGTTATAGAGTAAATCTCCCATCTGCCTTCCAGTCATCACCTTTAAGCTCTACATGTTCATTCTAGATAAATGCAGAAACAGTTTTCTTCAGATCATATCGATTATGTTTCATGAGCTTGTTACATTTATTCTTTGGGTGCAGACTTCGTAATGGTAGGTTCTCTGCCATCAGAAAATTTTTTGCTTCTTTTGACAGTATCATAGAATCACAGAATCATTAAGGTTGGAAGAGACCTCAAGGATCATCTAGTCCAACCATCCCCCCACCACCTATTACCCACTAAACCATGTCCTTCAGTATCACATCCAACCTTTCTTTAAACACACCCAGGGACAGTGACTCCACCACCTCCCTGGGCAACCTGTTCCAATGCCCAACCACCCTTTCCGAGAAGAAATTTCTCCTCATCTCCAACCTAAATCTCCCCTGGCGCAACTTGCAGCCATTCCCCCTTGTCCTGTCACTAGTTATCTGCGAGAAGAGGCCGACCCCCAGCTCACCACAACTTCCTTTCAGGTAGTTGTAGAGGGCAATAAGGTCTCCCCTGAGCCTTCTCTTCTCCAGACTAAACAAGCCCAGTTCCTTCAGCCGCTCCTCATAAGACCTGTGCTCCAGACCCTTCACCAGTTTCGTTGCCCTTCTCTGGACACGCTCCAGGGCCTCGATGTCTTTCTTGTGGTGAGGGGCCCAAAACTGGACACAGCACTCGAGGTGTGGCCTCACCAGGGCTGAGTACAGGGGGACAATCACCTCCCTGCTCCTGCTGGCCACACTATTCCCGATAGAGGCCAGGATGCTGTTGGCCTTCTTGGCCACCTGGGCACACTGCCGGCTCATGTCCAGGTGAGCGTCAACCAACACATCCAGGTCCTTTCCCTCTGCACAGCTTTCCAGCCACTCTGCCCCCAGCCTGTGGTGTTGTCTGGGGTTGTTGTGACCAAAGTGCAGGACCTGGCACTTTTTCACATTGAACCTCATCCCATTGGCCTCTGCCCATCGATTCAACCTGTCCAGTTCCCTCTGCAGAGCCATCCTACCCTCCAACAGAGCGACACTTCCCCCCAGCTTGGTGTCATCTGCAAACTTACTGAGGGTGCACTCATTTCCCTCATTCAAATCATCAACAAAAATACTGAAGAGGATGGGCCCCAATACCAACCCAATACCGATGTAACAGTTAATTACATTTCTTTGTGCAAGACTTCCTCAAAAAGGGAAACATCATTAGGACATTGACTTTTTATAAGTTCTTTGAAGAGAAAGCAAAATGTAAAGAGAGTACTGCCTCACTGAATTATTTTGGCAGACCTTCAACCAAACCTTTATTTTAACCACTTGATTTAAAGACTCAGAGTGATGGTAAATATAACACTTTTGGAAATGCTTCCACCTAACTACTTTCACCATTAACAAGATGCTCAGTTTCTCTTCCTCATCAAAGCCTCCTTCCAGTTCACGTCTTACCTTTCTTTTACATTGTGCTTCAGAGAATCTTGAAAAACAGAACACCTAAACACGTCCCTTCCACAAGGTAGGATCAACCTTTTCTACATCAGTCCTAAGAAGTATTTGCCTGATCTGCTATTGAAAAGTTCCACTTTGTAGGTCATCTGTTCCTTATTTTTAGGAAATTCCCCCCTAACATTTTACCTAAACCTCTTCAGCTGCAATTGAAGCGTATTATTTCCTGTCCTCTCCACAGGGATTACATAGAATAATTTCCTCCCCATGGTAGCCTTTAATATTGTAAAAGGAGACATACTAATAATGATCATTAAGAAAGTCATCTCTCCTCTAAACTAAACAGCCCCATTTCTTACAGTTTTCAAACACCATGCTTTCCAGATCATCAACCACCTTTGTTGCTCTCCTCTGTGTTCCACTAAGATGCCTCATATCTTTTTTTCAAGTGCAATCACCAAAACTAGGCAAAAGATTCAGGCTGAAGACCTGCTCAAGCTGAATAGAAAATGAGTCTGTCTTGCATACAACAGTCCATTTTATATGTTTTACAGTACACTTTAGTCTTTTTCAACAGCATGGCGCTCTCAGCTTTCTATTTACGTTTTGTAGATTTTAAGCTGACTAAGTGCTATCTAACATCTTGTGTTTGTGCAACTTGTAATTTGTGATCAAGATACAGCCACTTACCATATTATTTTTCCCCAAGATCTCCCAAGGCAAACATATTTTGTTTACCTTGACCTGGCTTTTAACATGTATGAACAGATTCAACCTACCAACCCAGGACAAAACTATCCTACCAAAGGAAAAAAGGAACATTTTTCTTCCAATTTAAACAGAATCATATCAGTACAAGCTCCAACATGAACTAGCGGAAGGAAAGAGAATGAGCCACTCAGCTCTTCACTTTAACAGCTGCATGCGAAAATCCAACCTTAGCACTTAAGTTTGCCTTTTCCTTTCTATTTTGCTTTCATCTTCCTCTTCCCTGTTCTATATATTTTTGTCTGCAAATTAAATACAGGTAATCTGTTGTTTTCTCCAGATCACTAATAAACAGACTCCCAGGAATCCTCCTTTCCAGTTTGATTAGAAACAATTCTCTTAAAGCATTTTGTTAATGTCTCTGGGACTACTTTAGCCAACTCCCTAATATCCTTCAGTGAATGCCATCAAGTCAAAATTATTTTAACGCACCCAATTTATTCAAGTAGTCTACAGTTGCTTGTTCTGTACTTGAGTGCTTCTTTCACTGTCACTGATCATATGTAACCATATGATCAAAGTTGACTGCTATGCTAAATAAGGTTAAAAGAAGCATTCAAGCATATTTCCTCTTTGTTTAGACAAAGACAACCAACTCTTCTTGCTCATCCATCTCCTCTTACAGTGTTTTCATTAATCATTTTGCCTTTCACTATTTGCATCTCATTTAATGTCTTTTTAATTTTGTCTTAAATTTTAGAAAATATTTTTAGTATTTTTAGATAAGGTACTCCAAGAACTTGTTGAATAGATTTTTCACTGTCATATATCTTTCTCAACAGGTACTGGAACAGACCCCTTCTTGTGCTCCAACAGCAATCACAAAAAGAAAACCCAAGATTATTCCAGATTATCTTCACCATTAGCTGTTACCCATAGATTTTCAACAGGTTTATCTCCTACTTGCTGCTTATTTCAAAGAAAGTGGAAAACCCAGCAACCCTCGTGTATATAAGCTCCCTTTCCTTGAATAAAAGGTATCCTTCAAAACTTTACCATAGTAGTAACTGTGAGCAGTATCCAACTATTTCTTCAGACTGTGACTGTAAAGGTGGATTTACACAAATTTCTCCGCGTAAGTCCTCTGACTTAAGTGGCACCAGAAAAGGGACAGTATTACAACTGCCATACATGACCCTATTCAATATAATTTATCATATATGTACATAACGACTACTCTTTACCTCTTCTATGCTTCTACTTGCAGGCCTTTTTTTACATAGCCAGTGACAAAATTCACCATCTTGCAAATGAGAGCTTACATTAATTCAGTGATTGAGCATGATTTCTAGAACTTTACTAGAGCCACTATTTTGTAAAATTTGGTGCCAAATTTCATATACAGGTTCAAGACAACAAACTGGTTGCTGATCAAGCTCACCTGTTACCCAAGAAAGTACCCCATGAGTTTTTCTAAAAATCATGTTATACTTTCTACCACTCTTCTAAATTGTGTGTCATCTGGAAATGAGTAGCTTATTATTTTCTTCCAGAATTCTTTGGGCATTGAGAACTGGACAAAATCCACTCCAGAAATTACATTTCAACCATTTTACAGAAAACATTTATCCATGTGAAACACAAAACTAAAAAAAAAAATTAAAAAATTAAAACTGGAATGTTAACTGGAAATCCACATAACACCTGCTATAATATACTCTTACCTTCCTTCTCTTTGGGTTTTAAAGCTCGCTCTTCTTTTTTCTGCTTTGCTTCCAGCAGTTCACGTTTCAGCTGTCGTGCTTCTTTCCGTAGCTCCTCACTGCACAGAGCAAAATATTTACAAGAATTTAATCTTCTGGGAATGTACAGCCACTCAGGAGAAACTGAATCAAAAGTTAATGGGCAGTAAATCTCTGGTATAAACAAAGGGAATGTCCTGACTCACTGATGCTAGGAACATGGCTTAAAAATCAATTAGAACCTAAAAAAGTTCACATTTTCATTAGCAGAGACAAGAAAAGAACATAACAGACAACTTATTTTAAGGCACCATTAGAAATATGTCAAGGATGTGAATAGTAAAACAAAGAACCCCCATTTGTATTTTTAATTTAACATAGTAATATTTAACCTTGAGAACCACACAAAGAGAATATGAAACAGAGGCACTGCCAAATAAATATTACATGTGTTATAAAATAAAACTTAGCATCCTGGGTTTCTTAGATGGACAGGCAATGTAGCTGTTAAGTGACAAAGACATGGTATGTAAGTAAGCATAAATTATTATACATGAAGATTCATTTCATTTTACAGATTTTACAGAATGATAATCAGGTGATAACACTAGAAAGAAGAAACCAAAATTTGCAAGTCATTATGTCAATATCAAATGCAGTATCTGTCTTCATAGAACCAGAGGTTGGAAGGAACCTCTTACGATCAGCCATTCCAGCTCCCCTGCTCAAAGTAGGGTCAGAGGAGGTTGCTGAGAGCACTGTCAAGTCAGGTTTTGAGTATCTAAAGATGGAAACTCCATAGCCTTGCTGGATTCTTATCTGTAGTACCATTACTTACAAAACAACAGCCTTTTTTAAGCAAAGGCTTGGAATTGTAGGGTGATGAGGCTTTGGGCAACCTGGTCTAGTGTCCCCACCCGTGGAGGGGGTTGGAACTAGATGATCTTTGAGGTCTCTTCCAACGCAAACCATTCTATGAGTCTACGACTAAGAAATTCATAGGGAAAAGATAAAGAAACATTTTTAACTCAAGTAATTCCATTGCTTTTATACAGATTTGGGACAGTATGGCAAGCAAGCTGCATTAAAACACTAATCTCGTATACTGCAACATTTTCTTATAGAAGTTGTAAAGCAGGAACAACATACATGTCAATAGAAGTCCTCTGTTTAAAATAGAGTGCCAGAATGTAGTGACAGCAAAAGGAGGTTACAAATGGCACAAGTAACACAGCCTGGCACATCAGAATTTTTCCTGTAACGGTGACACACTTATTCCTTCTCTTAGTTATCTTAAGCTATTGTGGATGAAGAATAAACCAGCTAGTGACAAAGATTCAGCCCTCCCCACACGCCTGTCTTCCCACCTCCCAACAGGAACAAGTTTTTATACAGAACACAGAAGGTCCTAATTCCTAGACATTCCAAAATTGTTAGACTTCAGTTAGCTAAGCCTGTTATCGGAAAATGCTTAATCTTAAAAGTTGTTGCCCAACTTCCTGCTTTTTAATGGATGTAAACACTGTAGGTAGTTGTAGAGGGCAATAAGGTCTCCCCTGAGCCTCCTCTTCTCCAGACTAAACAACCCCAGTTCCCTCAGCCGCTCCTCATAAGACCTGTGCTCCAGACCCTTCACCAGTTTCGTTGCCCTTCTCTGGACACGCTCCAGGGCCTCGATGTCTTTCTTGTGGTGAGGGGCCCAAAACTGGACACAGTACTCGAGGTGTGGCCTCACCAGGGCTGAGTACAGGGGGACGATCACCTGCCTGCTCCTGCTGGCTACACTATTCCTGATACAAGCTTGATACATTCTTGATACAAGTCTTGATACAAGTCCACCAAGGCCAAGTGCAAGGTCCTGCACATGGCTCAGCTCAATCCCAAGCACAACTACGAGCTGGATGAAGAATGAGAGCTTCCCGCAGCCCTCATTCTTCATTCAAGGTCAGGTTGGATGGAGCTTTGAGCAACTTGATCTAGTTGAAGATGTCCCTGCTCATTGCATGGGGGTGGACTTAATGACCTTTCAAGTTTCCTTCCAACCCAAACCATTCTATGATTCAATCATGAACACTATTTGACTGCTAATCTCTAAGCCAGCAATAAAGTAGATCAACATATCTCAAAAAATTCAGCTTGCAACTAATGACTGAGAAACAGCTTTTCTTAAATTCAACACAGCAGAAGTACCTTCATGATTTATTTGCAGTTTTATGTATTTCATGGCAAGACAGACCTCAGACATGCAGAAACATTGGTCTGGAAAATCTTCCTCTCCTTTCTATGATCCCAAGATTACAATATTATTTTCCTTGATTGTTTCAATACATAAGCTGCAAAAGTTTCTTGACTGTTTCAGAGATTAATGTTACAAGTCATATAAAGTTAGAATACCCGAGAAGCCTAGAGACATGCATACAGCTGGACAAACTCCACACAAAATCTGATGGAGACAGTTTGACCTTAATCCTTCTACTGAATTTGAAAGAAAGCAGATTTTAATGGAACAAGATTCCATGCCTATGCAATGCAATAGGAAGCAGTGTCTTGAACACAAGACTACAGATTAATAACATAACTCTTATCTTAGTTCTGTCACTAAGGATCTAACCCACAAGTGAGCAAGCACACACATCCTACACTGCACCCTTAGATGACGAACTGTGAGCAAGTGTAGATCCAATCACTCATGACAATATTGCTATGGTATGGAGTTTCAATACCTTAGCCATTTTAACAAATCAAGCTCAGTTATTTTTGACCTGGTTAAAGTATGTGCAAAATTGACCTGTAGTGCTTGTTTACTACAGATCTTCCATCTCTGAGCTTTCAGCTGTACCAGTATTGCAGCTTTATATTTCAATGTACTTTTATTTTAATAGTAGGGTTTTCTGCAGTTACCTTTATAACATTATATATTTCAACCTCCAGCTTTCTAATAAATGTATTTTATTTTCCTTTTGTATTTTAAATTAGGAATTAATACTTAGTTAATAAAGAATAAAATCAATTGGAAATTTAGCCAAATATTCTAAATTAAGTGAATAAACTTGTTCCCAAGTGCCAAGTAGGGAAGGTGTCTTGCTGCAAATAATAAGGAGTCTTCTGAAATTACAAAGTAACTTCTTAGTTCAAAAGTGATAAGTTCTATATTCATCTTCCTCAGAGGTCGGTACTGGGACGAGCACTAACATCTTTGTCAGCAACATGGACAGTGGGATCAAGTGCACCCTCAGCACATTCACCAACACCAAACTGTGTAGTGCAGCCGACACGCTGGAGGGAAGGGATGCCATTTTGAGGGACCTTGACAGGCTTGAAAGGTGGGCTCATGAGAACCACATGAAGTTCAGCAAGGCTAAGTGCAAGGTCCTGCATCTGGGCTGGGACATTCCCAAGCATAACTACAGGTTGAGTGGCAAATGGACTGAGAGTAGCCCTGAGGAGCACTTGGGAGTGTTGGTAGATGAGAAGCTCAACAAGAGCTGGCAATGTGTGCTGGCAGCCCAGAAAGCCAACTGTGTCCCGGGCTGCATCAGAAATAGTGTGGCCAGCAGGTTGAGGGAGGTGATTCAGCCCATCTACTCTGCTCTTGTGAGACCCCACCTGGAGGGGTACTGCATCCAGCTCTGGGGTCCCCAGCATAGGAAAGACATGGAGCTGCTGGAGTGAGTCCAGAGGAGGACCACAAAGTTTATCAGAGGGTTGGAGCACTTCTGCTATGAGGACAGGCTGTGAGAGTTGGGCTTGTTCAGCCTGGAGAAAAGGTGGCTCTGGGGAGACCTAATTGTGGCCTTCCAGTACCTAAAGGGGCCTACAGGAAAGCTGGATAGGGACTGTTTGCAAGGGCAGGGAGTGACAGTACAAGGGGGAATGGGTTTAAATTAAAAGAGGGGAGATTTAGATGAGATATTAAGAAGAAATTCTTTACTGTGAGGGTGGTGAGGCACTGGAACAGGTTGCTCAGAGAAGCTGTGGAGGCCCCGTCCCTGGCAGTGTTGAAGGCCAGGTTGGATGGGGCTTTGGGCAACCTGGTCTAGTGTAGGGTGTCCCTGCCTATGGCAGGGGGGTTGGAACTAGATGATCTTTGAGGTCCCTTTCACCACAAATTATTCTATGATTCACTTTGGCAGAAGAAAAGAGAACTGATTACAGAAATTAGCACTAATTGTGACTTTGGTGTAAGTGACCATATGATTATACTTGCTATGCACAAACACAAACCCACTTCTCATTCTCTGTATACATATATATGTCTCT
This sequence comes from Psophia crepitans, assembly GCA_013399095.1. NCBI lineage: Eukaryota > Metazoa > Chordata > Aves > Gruiformes > Psophiidae > Psophia > Psophia crepitans. The sequence goes on from VWZZ01004397.1 coordinate 29,182, forward strand.
TCGTACCTGTATGCTCATGCAGACACATATATAAACCATAACTGGCTGTATTTATTTAAGTATATAAAATCTGTAACTAAGAAAATATATATGATACACAGACACAAATGAGACCTAGAGACACACTGTACCTTAGTCAACTGTGACTTACGGAAAAGGTGGTTGCATACATTCAAACTGTAATTTAGGTATTTCCTATTCAGTGATGACAAAGGTCAGTAGATGCTAAAATTCATTTAATGCCTGTATTTCAACCACAAAAGTTGCCTTCTATGCATTTCCAAACTTACCCCAACTTGAGTCTAAACTTCATTGCAATTCAGAATATTCATCACTCATTCTCTCTGAACTCTATGTAAGCCCTTAGTGGGGCTCAAACTGCTTGAGGTTATGCCAGCACACAGTCATTCACTGATCCTGGTACAAACAATATGAAACAAGGCCACATACTTTCAAAACTTAAGCACTTAGGTGGTGCCAAAACTATATAGAGAGCCTCACAGTCAAAGGATTTACTCAGATAAATTGAATTTATAATGCAGGAATTATTCAGTGACTTAACAACTGAAAGATTATGGTGTACTGTACATCACTAGAGCTGGTGTTTTTCTAAAAGGTATATTGTAGTTCAAACAAGAATTAATTCAGGAAAATGTTTTCTGTAATAATGAGAATTAGATTAAATTATTATTTTTGATGACATAGCACGTTATTTCCCTTCCTATTTTTATGGTACTATAATTACAATTTTTTTAAAGTCCATTTCCTTTCATTTGCTTTTGCTGCCTTCTCATTCAGCAGCATCAGAGGAAAATTACTAAGTGACTATCCTTAAATGGTAACATTATTTGGTAAGTGTTGTTCAAAGTAAACAGAACAAAAAAAGAAGAAACATTATTTTACAAAGTAATGAAATAATTTTAAAATGTTATGAATAATAAAAGCATGTCAAGAGTGTCATGTTTCATTTTTACGGGAGTATCATCCTTTAACAGCTTAATAAAATAAAATTAATACTGAACAACTTTTAACACTGCTCATGTTAATTTCATAGGAGAACAGATGATTCTAACTTAGCTTAGATAAACCAAATAAACATTAATCTGTAGTACAATATTATCCCTTCATAATGTAGGCTAATAATTCAATCCCCTCCTATTACAGGCAGTCACATCCCTTTTCTCAAATTTATTAGTTCTGTAAAGAGACCATTTCATATTCTCTTTCTTAAATATAGTAATGATAATTTTCAATGCCTATTATATCATTAGCACTCATGATTTATATGGAAAGGTCATTCTAGAACTAACAAGTGGACACCTTAGTAACATCAGGGACAACGAAGAATAATCCCTATTCATATGATAGCCTTCAGTCTCTGGTAGATACTCTTGAAACGTGCGTAATATTCTGTTTGAGAATTCCAATTCTAAGTTAAAATATAAATAGTATTTCCAAACAGAGAACTCCAATGATAAAACAAAACAATATAAAATGTTATGTTTCATACAACTAACTGATTGGCAGAATGTGTGGAAGAATCAAGGGAAATGTCTGCTCTGCAATGTCAGTTTTGAAGCCTTTTCTGATATTCCCCCTTCTGCTCCTTGGGGTACCTGCAGAACATAAAATTCTTGGAATGGACCGCAAATTCCCCAATTTGGCATGTAGATCTAAGACTTGCCTAAGGTTCAAGAATCTTATTTTTGTCTGGATTACATTACTGTTCATCTCTGGCACTGCAAGAATTTTACAACTGTAAAAATGAGAACGAAAATTATGGGTTTGGAATATGTACTGCATCTTTTTGCCAGCCTGGTTTTGCTGTAAGAGTCAGACGTGTGTGTGTCTGTCTTCTGCTAATGGTACATCACAGTTGTATCTCAAATAAGATGATGATATAAAAATGGTGGAAGACATTTTCAGCAGGTCTTGACACTGGAAACTTGTAAACAAAATGTTTTAATACAGCTGCTGGGCCCTGTAAGGACATCTGTGCTAATACTAATAGTTAAGGCTGGTTTTGACTTTAACAGTCCTTGCTATATTACAGACTGCAGTTAGTACTGTAACTCTTCATTAAAAAAAAAACAAACAACAACTGCACTGAAAGAGTTTATGAATGGACTGCCTGTATTTATGTATTTTATCTAGGACTACTGAAAGATTTCCATGCTGAAATCTAATAGGACTGGCATGTTCATTAAAGGCTGCATGGTCTTTCAATTTCCATAAACCTGAGTGTAAATAAGAGGATCATATAAAGCATCAGATAACTGGCACTCTATTTTAATGTAATTATGCATGTTTGACTATAAACAACATAGTATGTCAGTAGCCTCAGTACTGAGCAATGAATTCTCACAGGCTGACGCTGACAAAGAATGTAACCATCTTTCTCTGTTGGGAGAAGCTTAGCAAAACAGCAGGGCCCACAGACTGAGCATCAAGTATAAACTTGCTCAAAAAGAAGAAAGATATTGAGGGAGAAGCAATATACTTCATTATGGTAACTAAGATAGATGTAGAGGGGAAAAAAACCCCACAGGTTTCAGGGCACATGACCTCTTCTTCAGTCAGTTTATTTTTCTTCCACAGTTTGCTTAATAAAAGGTATTAGCTTTCCCTACAAACCTTCTTAGCTTACATTGTTCAGTCACCAGTTACACTGCCAGAAACTACGGATGTATGCATTAGGACATGTATAGAAGCATATATCATAGTCTTAGCTTAAGGCTGATTTTATGCACTATCTGTACTTTTATGTTCACAGCAGATTCTGGAACAGATAGGAGAACCTAAATTTTCGCATTGTAACAGAAGAGCTTAACTTTGGCTAATGTAAGATAGGCAACACTCTTAAAATAAAACAAATAAACAAAACTGGAGGAGATTGCCAGAATTTCTCATCCACATCAATGGTATATCTGTCTGAACTGCAAATGCCTCAGTTAATGTTTGATAGAAATGCATTTGCCTTTTTTCTTTTTTGTAATAGCACACCACATTGGTCATTCACAGTTGTAATGTTGTGTCCTCCTCCGTCACTTCCAAATGATGGCTTGCAGGGTGAATTGTTTTAGCTCCTTACCACATGATCTGATGACTAAGCTTCACCCTATTTGTATCATTCAAGCCTTTGAGATCATCCAGTTTTCTGTTAGGATATTCTAAGTTATTCGTATCTCATTAACATAACTTTCAAAGTTTGTACTATCTATAAGCTTCATTTAATAAACTTTGGGGTTTTTTTCTTTTCATATTTAAAGCTTTATTGAAAACTTGAAATAAGAACTATCCTAATAGATTTGACCGAAACCAACAGCTGCTCTTTCAACATAATTTATGTTCTCTTTCAACCAACTTCTTACCTGTTTTACAGTTCTTGTTCTGTATTTCCCTGTCCATTTCTAACATTTCTTCCAGATTAATCAGGAGTAAATTTTATCATACACACATAGCCTAGGAAAAAAGGTTACTTTTGCTAAGGAAATACCTCAAGAGTGGCTAGTTTAATAGACTCTTTTTTAGTAAAACAATTCAATATATTTTTCTATTAGCCAGTAATCGTTGTCTTTAATTATACTCAATTTCAAATCTAGACAATTGTATTATCTTGTTCTACCATCTTAGAGGAAGCAAACCAAACTGTTCTGAAAATTTAGAAGGGTGGTTTCACCAGGTAAGTCAGACAAGTTCTAATGTCTTAAACAAAATTACTAAATGCTTTAAAAGTAACATGGATGCCTTCTGTAAAACAAAGAGTATTGGATGCAATGCAAAGGTCACAAAAAAAAAGGACCAAAAATGTGAGGAATTAAACACTGTGACTAAACAAGGTTTAAGAGGTTATACAAACCAAATAATTTTGTATTTGTAAGCCAAAAGCTAGTGCTGTCAAAATAGATTGTAGAAGGTCATATGTTAGAAGATGTATAAAGGGGCTATGATGAGTTTTAAAGAGGAAACAGCTGAAGGTATTAATGCAAAAATGATTGAATTAACCAAAACAAGAAAACATAAAAAAAGGAAGAGGTCACTAGGTCACATGGGATTAAAGGGAAAATCAAGTAAAACAAAACCACCGTTGATAAATAATTGATTTGTGTCAGCTTTCTCAAAAGAAGGTGCTTGGGACATAACTCTCTAGGAATCTGATCTGATGTGGACGTAAGGATCAAACAAGACCAGAGGCAGAGGTGTCAGAAGAGATCTCAACCAATTAAAGGGTGATAAAGCTCCAGAGTACATCCTCTGGAAGGAACTCAGGAATGGCTGTCCCACTAACTAACCTAAAAACCCAGTGTTGTATCAGATGACCCGATAGTAACAAGCACTGTATCTTTACAATAAAAGGCATGACCACAGAAAGCACAGGGAACATCATGGCAGCTGCTGGTGAGCAGTTTTAAGTAACTAATAAAATAAACACCATCTTGAACAGTGAGTCTCTATGCTGTCTCACTAATCTAGTAGTTTCATTCCAATGTGTCAGTGAAGGTGTGGATGAACAGAGTAATGGACAAGATGACAGTCTTAGATATTCAAAAAGCCTTTACAATGAGCCTTTTAACAAAGAGAAAGCAAATGGTGAGAAATGGACTAAAAACTAAGTATGTGGTTAAAAAAAGCCAAACTGAGACAAGAACAAGCAATTACCTTTCAATATGTCAAAGTTAATACTTCAAGCTAAATACTCGGAAAAAACAGTAACATTTCCAGAAGATCCAAAATCAAGAGTTCAGTCAAACCCAGACAAAATATGGTGATTTTTTATGGTTTTAACTCAGGAATGCAGAATGGCAGTCATGTTCTCAGAAATTCTGCTTAAATTCTCTTACAAAATTGAAGGAGACTCTGCGGAAGGACATCCTTGTATGCCTTACACAGCTCTACAGTAAGAGAGTGAGTTAATGCAAAGCCTCTGAACTTTACTAGGGACAGCTCAATGAAGACCTCTACTAACATGTAGTTGTGGAAAACAATAACACCTATTAAAGAGAATAATACAGAAGTATTACAGGGGCAGTAGAAGAGACAGGCAATATTGCGCAATTCAGAATACCATAAATGAAACTAGATAACCCATGTCAAAATGACCTACACAGTAATACAGGAAACTCCAGAAAGGATGACGAAGACTATTCCCACCATGAAAAATTGCTCCTGACAAGAAGATAGAGAAAAATGGAACTGTTCATTTCAAAAAGAAAATGAAACAGAGGAAAGATGAAAAAGGGTAGGAAAAACACAAATACTGCAGACTTCTAATATCTTAGTCAAGGAGACACTCAGTAAAATCTCAGTAATTTAGAAAAAATTTCAAACAAGATCACACAATTCTTTTGCAGACAACTTTTTTGGAGTAAAAACCTTCATATTATTGAAAGCATCTCAGACATTTATATGAAACCCAGGAACATCTATTTAGAACAATTAACACAAAAAATTAATTTCAGAAGAAATAGAAGACTTCATTCCTTGGGGCCATCTAATTATACATCAGCTTATGTGTGTTGCTGATGGATTCCTCTCCCACTTCTCCGAGGTACATGTTACTGGTCATTGGCCACTCAATTCCACTCATAGATTCCTACATCATCAATGGCAGCAAATATGCTCAGGTCATCAGCATGTATCTAATGGAGATTTTCTCTCCAAGTCTCACTTTGACTCTCCATTTAATGAAAAGTGTCATCAATACTCAGTGTTACTAAGTACCACCATGTTTCTATCAGCATGAGAGCCTTCAGAAGAAGGATTGATGGAAATAGCTTTCTATGTACTCTATTAACATTGGCATACCATAGGACATTTTTCAGTATCTAAATGGAGAGATTAAACTAAGGGCACAATACATGCCAGTTACATATCACCGTTTCTTGGAAATTGAATAAAACACTTGCTCTGAGTTTTGCCTGCTGTTTCCCAACATCTGATAAAAATTTATAACAGATGGAAATGATTGCAAAGTGAACAGCACTCCCTTCATGTTCTCCATTCTGCTGATTTAATCACAAACACACTGAATCTGATAGTAATGAAACAATAGACTTCTTGATGAGATCACCAAATGGCTTCCATAAAAACCTATCGAACACTGTAAAATACGGTCACCATAGACATACAGAATCCTTTTCTGACCTGCCATATCACCTGTCTGTACAAAATAGTAAATTCTGTCATAGGAGCAGTCTTAAATACAACAAATAGTCAACTTTACTTAATATGTAATTATATTGAAAAGCCAGATTCAAAAAAGACAATCACGCCAAAAATGTTTCATTGAGTTAGCTGGCCTAGATATTAGCATCCTTTCCTATTACAAAATGGCGACATTATTCCCAAATGAGTCTGCTCTGCAGTCTCTATATAATGCACATTTTAAACAAACAAATCATATTCACATGCTCTACTACTGCAAACCACAACTGAAAACTCTGGGTGCACAGCAGTTAGTGGTTCTAATACCGTAAAAAAAGGGATCAGTTAAGCATGTGCTGAGGTGTTTGCAGGATCAATGTCAAATTGTCTGAAAGATCAGCTAAACACTCTACTCAATCTACCCATTGTATTCCTCCACAAGCAAGTACAAAATCTCTTTTTTACTAAGACTCAAAATGAGCAGATCTCTGAAGAGAAACAAAGTAACTTAATTCTTCTAAAACCTCAATATTACATAAAATTGCTTTTCTATACATAAAAATGTCATCAACCTAATGTCAGTCTAAAGACTGATTTGCAGGGTGTTTCAAGTCTAGAAGCAATCACCGAGCCTCACTCAAAGCTAACAAAAACCTCCTCTTTCCAATAGTACTATTTGAGCCTCAAAGAATCCAATGCAGTGACTCATCCTGCTTGAGGATGCTTCCTGGCTGCCCACTCTTCTAGGGGCTCCTCTGACCCAAACAAGAGAAAGCACTGGAAAGAATTTTTCTGGCAGTGAGGAAAAAAAACTAGTTGGAGCACTGCCTTTCCCAAGCCCTCTTATGTCACATCATGGAACCGCATGTACATGATGCAACAGGGGAGGGATGCAGGAGTCTCTGGGAAAGTCAAAAGACAGGATTTCCACTGTCAGAACAATTTCTCTTGCTTACATCATACTTGTCCAGGTGTGAGGAGCTCCTGAAGTTAGAGAGTACTAAGTACGTGCTGGATGAGATGCTCTGGTAGCTCCTTGTTTCCCTCTTCCTGTCTAAGGCAGGAAACACAGGCATACGCAGCAAATACAGCACTTCAGGGAATTGATGTTCAAAGATGCACTGTACAATCCACTCACAATAAACTAAGTAATATTTCGGGACTTCTCTATCTCTGGAAAAAAACAATGTATCTCGCTCACCATTCAAGCACCACAGCTCACTCTACAGCTGCTTCTGTATCAGAACATAAGGGTGGTTAAGAGGACCTTTTAAGAAGCACTTGCCTTATTTTTATTATCCCCTCTATCTAAATATGCTGACAGAAGGAGCAGAACACTTTCAATTGGTATTTCAGTGAGAATGGGCCATCAATTCCCTCTGGCTATCCAGTGAAAGAAGAGATCTCTCATGTCTCACCACTTTCAAAGTTTATTCCTGATTCAGAATCCAGATGTTAGAGACAGGATGCGATTAGAGATGCTGGATATGTACATTTTGTATCGATGGCAAATTAGAATGTAAATAGAGATTTCAGTAAGCTTGTAAATGCTATCCAAACAAATATGGGACAGAAATGTCTTCAACAGAATGTAAAGTACAGGTGTTATTCACTATTTTTCATATGACAAGGACTTGCAGGTATAAAATGAAACTGGAAGACCGCAGTTTTAAAATAAACGAAATGAAATATTGTCCACACTGCTTACAACTAAACTGAGTTGTGTATTGCCACAAGACATCATAGGGACCAAAAGCATAAACAGGTTCAAAGCAGCTACATCGATTCACAGAAGAAAAAATACACTGAAGAACATTAAATACAACAGGACTAATGAACCTTCTGACTAAGTAAGCCTTAAACTTGAGGTCTGTGGAAACAGGAAAAGTTCCCCAGTAGTATCTTAGAACCTGCTACCTATCCTGCTTCTAGCCACTGTCAGAGACAGGTTATTTGGCTAAATGCATCTTTGATTTAATCGAACATACTTTATTCTTAAATCAATTATGCCTTCTAAAAACCTGACATTTATTACTTTGGCTTAGTAGCACGTAAGCATGAAGTGGTATTTTGCATCCTGGAGAGGTCCACGTCTAAAGGCATACAAATACTTTTGGGTTTTTTTGCTTGATTTTTGGATGAAATATCTCTGATGTACAAACATTCCTCAGAGAATGATCTGTCATTTTCTGATTTTGAGTGGAGGGAAAGTAAGCTTCTTCACAGCTCTAAGAAAGATCATACTTTTTTTTTATGTAACTGTAAAAGCTTGATATAACTGAAAGCAACAACTGAGAGATATGTAAAGGTGACACAAAAAGAAAAAAGTTTCTAATTTTTGTGTAATGCATGAATGTTTAAATAAAGGAGTATAATAATGATTTGATGGATTTTGAAATATAATCAAATCCTGACTCTGTATTTAAGGCCCTGTGTGAACTTGTTCCATATTGAACAGTTAACACACAACCATTAAGCCACAGCTGATGTAGAGTTATCCAGCAAATTCCTGAAGACTACAGAACTAATTACCCTGATGTATGCACAATCAGAAAAATTCCCCCAGCTTTCCACAGTGTGATCAAGCAGGTATTTCAGTCTGACCAGTATATTCTGTGATCTGATTTTATTTCAACTATAAAATTAGTCACAAAAATCACCTTCAAATTAGCTTCACAGTAAGACTGCTAAAAAGAATTCAGCAAATTGAAGTGATAGCTCCTACAGCAACTATTAAAATCTGTGAAGTCTGTGAAAACCAAAAAGTAAGGTCCATTAACTCTGAGTACAGAAGCACAACCTAAGCTCTAGGTTATTTTACAGCAGAGTATTTGAGCTGATCTGCTCTTAACCCCAGATGGATTTCACATTCTTACGAACTAGCTCCATCTCTAATCTCTTCCCTTTACCCTTGTCACATGAAGAAAGAATGGCTCCAAAATGCCTCTTACATTATTACCCCACATCTGTACATCTCTTAAGCATGGACTATATGTGAGCCAGAAAAAACATTTTGAGTTTTGAGACCTTTTTACACTGAATAAAAAGTATTTTTAAATTGAGCTAAAGCAAGTCTCAGAAATTCAACTCAAATAGCAAAGATGTTTTATTTTTGCCATAGATCTCAAACTGGACCTTAATCATATGATGTAATAAAAGTCCACTTCAGATGATCATCTCATCCCCAGATGTAGCTGAAAACATCTATGCTGACTTAAAGAGCAAAGCAGGTAATTGACCAATAATATTATTTGTATTGGATCTATTTTATGATGCTCAACTTTTTTTTTTTTAATTCAAGTAGCCATAACACAGAGATAACAGATAGGCATAATTAACCAAGTTAATTATTTCTGTAATAAGAACAGTCTTCAATCCTGCACTTTTGTACTTTGCTTTACATGCAAAAATAATTCCACTGTACCAAAAATAATTCAAAGTACCACTTTATTTATTGTACCTGTATCTCAAAGTAAATTAAATGCTAAAAAAAATTCGGTGAGACTATTAATCGTGTGTTACATAGACTGAAAATGTTGAGGCTGAAACACTTCCAAACTATTACCTGTAAGCATGTAAGTAAAGTTAAGCTCATATTTAAGCATTTGTAAGACAAGTGCAAGTTGACATGCATTTTATACCATGTACAACTGCTTTATAATCAACAAGTATCCTGCAATTGTAATCTTTTTAGTTTTCAATTACATTTTTGTCCTTAATAGTCTAATTTTTTATAAACCAGTTGTCCAAAGTTTATATTCAAGCTGACATAGATAATATTTTTAGATTTAGTGTCACAAGAACAGTTCTCATAACAATGCCATCACTGACATTAATTTGATCAGTGCTGTAGAGTGCATTTATTTGTCAAATATAAACACTTTTTTAGGTAAGTAAAGTTGTGGTTTTTATCATGTGTACAACTAGTACTTGGTTAAAAAAATCTGAATAATGCAACTGCTTTACTATTGCTTAAATAATATACTACATAATAAACCTCATATACTATCAACACCCTACATAATCCTCCTCATACACTATCAACATTTTAACATGTTTTACACTCTATAGAAGTAACACAAATCATTTTTAGTACAAATGAGTTCTGTTAAATAGACAAGTAAGCAAGTTCAGCTGTAATGCTGATGAAATATTTCTATGACCTACTGAATACAGTGTTCATTTGGGTTAAGAAACAAGAAGTTAGTAACTAGACTAGCAACTAGACTAGTGCATCCCTAACTGGAACACAAGAGGTACATAGCATCATAGCAATATTTTCAATAGTGTTTTTCATTAAACAAGTAATGTTAAGGGTAAACGTTATTCTGTGAGAAATTCTCAGAGTTGATAGGAGTCTATTTGTACAAATAGATCTCAGCATCAAACCATATATTATCTCTAAGCTGCTTTGAATTTACATCTATTTAATGACTAAAAATATTAAGGTTTACCAGCAACATCAATAAAACCAGTGCTTAAGAAGTGAGACAGACAACTGAAATAATGGTGATATCTGCACTTAGAAATCACAGGATGCCCTTGTCTTTTTTTAAAGTTTTCAGTTTCTTACTAATAATACTGGCAAGAACATTTGTTGCTAGTCAAGCTCAATGAAGAAAGAGTATTATAAAGAAAAAGATAAGGAAATCATAGCAAGGATAGTCTTACTGGAACAATGTAAAATTAAAAATTTTGCCAACACTCTTTTTGCTGGAGTGCATCTTCTATTTTAGTTTTTGTATTGCACCTGCTATTCACTGTTAGAATAACAAAGGTCACTGGAATACAGAGAATGGGTCACACAGTCCTCAACACTACTTTTTTTAATTTAAAAAATTATTTATATTAAAAAAATAGAGAATGCATTTTAATAGAATTTCTCCTTTCTATCATAAAGTGCATGCATAATAAAAAAGAACACAGGTACAGTCATTTAGGTTTTTTAACTTGAAAATTCATAGCAACGAACAGGAGTATTAGTTACTTCTCTTAATACTATCAGCATTTTGGGATCTGGTTTTCATTTGCTAATTAGTCAGTAAAATCCTGTTTCTGTTTTCACTGAACTACTAATTATCACTAAATATTCTCAAATAAGGAATGCCAGTTGAAAGGTTTAAATAAAAATCTCTCATGGCTCTTAGTTACCACATATCAAATTTTCACAACTGTTGTGAAAGTTCATCTGATTTTGACTTTTAAAAACTGAAAATACTTTGACAATCATAAATTAATAGTCAATAATCACTCCTCATTCAAGCTATCTGCACCAAAATTTTATCTTATATGTATTTTATATTTGTAATATCCTAGCATTTTCCCCAAACCACTTAATCTCATTTTTCTTAAAAAAGATGTCAGATATAAATGGAAGGATACAGCTGTATGCCCAAGAGTTTACACAATAGAGTTAAATGCAGAAAAAGAAAGTGGATAAGACTAAGTGGAGGGATGGCAATCATTTGACTTGAAGAAAACAAATTCATGGATTTAAGAAATACTTCAGAGTAAGTAAGAGTATTGAGAAGAATGGAAGTTTATTCTTGAAGTTAACAAGTAAATCTTAGATGATATTCAAAGCGGGAGTTTGTCGTTGCTTTTTTTCTTTTTTATAAAAAGAAAAACTTAAAACACAAGTGGCAGACAGCCCCAGTTAGGAGGCTGCAAAAGGAGAGCAGGGGATTCAGCACGTATTTTATTAACTCAATTTTCTTTTCAGCATTGCAGTTCACCTTTAAAATAAAAGCTTAGATTCTGCTGAAAACAGCAAAATTTGTGGAAAATCCATAGGGAGACTCCAAATCCTTGGGATTTGTGGATTTTCTGTTTGAACAGATTTTTATTGTTCCTGTTGATTGCCCTAACACTCTCTTTCAGGCACCAGGCAGCTTGAGTTATGTTATCTGTGGGCATTTAAACAGTACCAGCAGGTAGCTTAACTTTCCAAACTCATTTTTCCTAGAAGGTAGAATGCCAAATAACTGTTTGGAGAGACATGAAAATGTAAAAAGAATGATCTTATCAGTTTTGTTAATTTAACTTAGTTTAATAATTGCCACTGACTTGTTAGATATATTAAGTTATAAAAATATTTTTATATGGACTGACACCTCTATTTTCATTCTTTTTGTTATTGCCTGGTCACATACTATAGGAAAAATGGCTCTGTCTGGGCTAAATGCCCAGAACATTTGAAGCATCTCACACTGAAACAATAGTGGTCTTTGTTGGACACCATCTGCTAGCAGAATTTTTTTTTTTAAAAAAAAAATCATTGGGTGTCTGCTAATACAGATGCACTGCACTTCCACAAACTGAATTACATTTATGCTCAGACTAAATACTATTAATGTAAAAAGTGTTTCATTTCACATTATTACTGAGCAGGAGTTATACTGAGGCAACACATGAGATAAGCTTATTCCATGTGGCCAGATTACTTCAGAAATATTTGATTTTGCTCTTTTGGCTTTTTTTATACAGTCTGCCATGCTTTTCATACCACAAATCTTACCTTTCAGTGATCATCTGTGTTTTGAATTCATTGATATTGCTTATCATCCTGTGTTTCTTCACTAGCTATTAGAGATGGGAGAATTGACTTGACTAAATTATAAATCACAGTAAACAGCACATTAATAAAATCTGCAGACAGTTAATAACAGTTATCTCCAGTAAGAAAACAGACATGTATTAACAGACTTCTAAAAACCAAAATACAGGCAGAAATGAACTCTGTCTTGAAAAGTGTAAGAAAAAGCCTCTGGAAAAGAGTTAGAAGTAAAGACAGTCAATGAAAAGAACTAAGTAGTAACATGAAACCCACAGACAATGCAAACAAACCTAATTAAAGCCAGCATTGTGGCTATATTCACAGTTCCCTTAAAAAAATTTTGTGGAATTAACATTCTGGTCAAAACAGTCCTGGCTGAAATTTCACTGTGAAGAATGACATGACAAATGTTAAACTGATTTTGCAACCGCTAAAAAGGGATACTTCAAAACTTGTTAGCAAACGATTTTTAAAACTGGAGGAAGAAAATGCAAAAGATCTACAAGGTTACTTATTTTATCCGCTTCCTCATTTCTACAAAGCACATAACACTTTCTGGTACTCTTAGTTTAAATATCTGAAACAATGATTTCCTTATGATTCATAATTTGGAAAATATTTCTGATATTCAGTTCAAATATTCTGATTCCCCCTTCCTTTCAGCATTCTGAATTGTTTCTGTTCTTGTTCTTTTAAAACTCCATAAGTAACATGCTATTTAACACCCTCAGAAATGAGTAGATACTAAAGCTTAAGAAGGGACCTTGCGTGCACTGACCACTTATAACTGCATGTACAGTCAGGCAATCACATGTACAAAATAAAGCACATTAGAATAGAATAGAATAGAATAGAATAGAATCATTAAGGTTGGAAGTGACCTCAAGGATCATCTAGTCCAACCATCCCCCCACCACCTATTACCCACTAAACCACGTCCCTAAGTACCACATCTAACCTTTCCTTAAACACCCTCAGGGATGGTGACTCCACCACCTCCCTGGGCAACCCGTTCCAATGCCCGACCACCCTTTCAGAGAAGAATTTTCTCCTCATCTCCAACCTGAACCTTCCCTGGCGCAACTTGCAGCCATTTCCCCTTGTCCTGTCACTAGTTATCTGCGAGAAGAGGCCAACCCCCAGCTCACCACAACTCCCTTTCAGGTAGTTGTAGAGGGCAATAAGGTCTGCCCTGAGCCTCCTCTTCTCCAGACTAAACAAGCCCAGTTCCTTCAGCCGCTCCTCATAAGACCTGTGCTCCAGCCCCTTCACCAGTTTCGTTGCCCTTCTCTGGACACGCTCCAGGGCTTCGATGTCTTTCTTGTGGTGAGGGGCCCAAAACTGGACACAGTACTCGAGGTGCGGCCTCACCAGGGCTGAGTACAGGGGGACAATCACCTCCCTGCTCCTGCTGGCCACACTATTCCTGATACAGGCCAGGATGCCGTTGGCCTTCTTGGCCACCTGGGCACACTGCCGGCTCATGTCCAGGCGAGCATCAATCAGCACTCCCAGGTCCTTTTCCTCTACACAGCTTTCCAGCCACCCCGCTCCCAGCCTGTAGCGCTGCCTGGGGTTGTTGTGGCCAAAGTGCAGGACCCGGCACTTTGCCACATTAAACCTCATCCTGTTGGCCTCTGCCCAGCGATCCAACCTGTCCAGGTCCCTCTGCAGAGCCATCCTACCCTCCGGCAGATCGACACTTCCCCCCAACTTGGTGTCGTCTGCAAACTTACTGAGGGTGCACTCAATTCCCTCATCCAAATCATCAACAAAGATGTTGAACAGGATTAGCTTAAAATTAAATGGTCAGTTACAGCTACTTGAGTTAATTAACCTTGGAGTTGCACCATAACAAACATGTTAAAAGTTGAATTGATAAGCCACAGAGAATGTGCTCAGTTAGGACTATATTCTATAATTTTGGGTGGTTATGGCCATTGGAAGACTAAATCAGTAACAAAACAGTATTACATATCTGTAAGTCTAGTACGCTATAAGTAGTTGATAACTATTTTATATACATGTCTTCCAAAACCTACTACTAAATGAGTTTACTATCTATGCCATCACATCCTTAAAATCCTGACTTGCAAGAAAAGGCTGGTTTTCATGTTTCATACAATTAAGGTGAGGAAAACAGTGCTCATGGTATTCTGAAGTAACTTATTAATAAACAGACTTCAGGCCTGTAATTGTTTCACCAGTAAAATATTATACATATTTTTAAGTGCCCTGTATAAAAGAATAATCTCACTTGCACATCTGTTCTCAGAAATGACCAAACAGTCATGAACCACAGCACATTTTGTTTAAAATAAGCCTTACAAGAACAAAACATATAAAGGAAAGATAAATAATGATTTATATTACTGACATTTATATGGCAGGAAATTTCACAACTAGTAAAATGAAACTCTGTTAAACAAAATTTTAATAACAAAGCAAGCAATACACGCATAAACTTTCTTGTAACTCATAACTTCCCAAAGAATTTTCATACTTCAGAATCTTGCTCAACAAGCGATTTGCATAACAGCTAATATTGTTTTCAAGTGCTACAGTAAAGCGATTAATATCATAGAAAGCATTAACAGGAAAACGTCCAGTTAAAGCCTGGCAGGTATTTTTTTTAAAATTGTGTATGATACAAGGCCTTAAACAACAACAACAACAGTTTATTGGATTTTGGTATGTGTAACACGACCAAAGTATTCCCAAAACCATAAAAACATGGAACTATTACTTGCATGTTCAGAGCATTTTTAAAGTACACTCCATGTAGAACGCGTATATAGAAAATAAATAAAAAAATGAAAGGCACACTTACGTGGAAGCTGATGCGCTAACGTGTTTATGTCCCACGGTTGCATAAAGTCATCTTTTACTAGGCTGCCTCCACTTGCTCTTGGAGTTTTGTTTCAGTTTTGTTGGGTTTTTTGGGTTTTTTAATTTTTTTTTTAATTTGTTCACAAGTTATTTTGCAGGCTTGCTTTCCTCAAAAAATGTATTTTTTCCTGATAATGAACCTTGCACTAGGCTGGCTGCTAGCCAGGTACTTTCACGCATTCTCTCTGCAGGTACTCAACATCAGTTTTGTGTAGCTCAGACACAGAAAAATAACTATCCTGTTTCCCTCAGGAAAGTAACATTGATTGTCTGCTCTTTACCAGTCTTGGTTGCTTGCCTTGTCTTCTGCGTCAGTGCAACTGCAAGAATCTGCCCACCTTTTCTGTCTCACTGTGTTACTAGATAAGACAGGCATCAACCAGACCATTTTTTACATAAATATTTAAGAGCCAAAAAAACTCCGAACAAAAAACAACTCCATGAAAAAATAGATATTGAGTCAATCTAGTTCTAGCATTTATTTTAGGTACAAAAGTGCTTGATACTTACTTGGTTATTCATCACAGTCAAGCATTAATGTGTTTGACACCAGTTTTGGCTTGTGGCTCATTAGTTCCAGTAGTTACTCTTCCAACAGTTTTTTCCTGCCTTTCTATCAGTTATTTTTCTTTTCAGACTGTTATACTACCTACTTTTTCCCTTTAACAATTCACCCTTATGCAAACTATTGCCAAATATTGTCTTTTGTATATTTGCCTTATCTTTCTTGCAAGAAGATTAAGTACTTATTACAAAGAATGTTGCAATCTTAAATTCACAAATTATTGCATAATTTGTGGTGTGGTATAAAATGTAAGAAAATAAAGAGAATGCATTCATTTAACATTTATGATTCATATGTGAGATACTGAAGAGCCATATTGCTTATACATTTATTAATGTCTTTATTAAAACTCCCTTAAAAGAAGTAAAAGGTTAATTAAAAAGAAGGGTTAACTCATTAAGAACAATTTTTTCCACAACTACTTTAAGGTAGGCGGAAGAATGAAAACAGCAGGATCAGTAGTGAGTCCTCGTGAAGTACAGCCATGCCTTTCTCTTGCCAGGCTTCACATCTGCCCTTCCTACTCATCCCTGACACTAAGCAGATATGCCAAAACCCTATGACAAATGAAAGTAATTTCTTTAACATTCTGGAGAAAGCAGTAAAACTCTTTAAGAAGCTAAGGCAAAATTAATAACTACTTTTTACAGAGGAATATTTAAACATAATTTCTTAGCTACATTTTATAAAGTATAGAATCAGAAAAAGTAGCAGTCTTTTGATTACTTCTGCATTTTCCTGCAGCTTACAACATTCAGCATTTTCTAGATAGAGGATTTGATACTAACAGAGAACACTGCCTTAAAAATTTAGGTGGTAAGCTTCTCTAGCAAGCAAAAGAAAGTAGTGAGGGCTAAACCAGAAACATATCATATAAATCTCGCTAAAATGAAGTACCAGATATATCAAAACCCCAAACAAACTAGAGAACAAATGCATTTGGAAAGAAGCATAAGTATTAACTGCATCTCACACTTCAGACTACTTATAATCTGCTGCAGAGAAAGGGCCTAGGTTCATAACTCTTCAGAAAAAGCATTCTAGAGCATTTAGGAAACCAAAGATGACTGAGTGTATTAAAATCTGAATATATATTTTATAAACATAAGTTTCAGAGATGCCTCCTTAAAACAGAAAATTGGTTTCAATTCTATTTTTAAAGTAACAAAATTTACTGCTTCTGGAAAGAACTGATGCCTTGCAGTTATAGAGGCGTACAGAAACATTGGATTAGATTTGGGAGAAGTAAAAGAATTGAAGATGACACTAAGTGATGATTAGAATCTTGTCTTCCTTTGCATTAAAAAGGACAATAGACAAAATAATGTCAGTTCTTATTGTTTTCCTAGGGATGTGCTAACTGGGATTTACACAAACATACAGGGAATGCCTTGCATATAGGTAATACAAACTACTATCTCAACATGCTAGTTTTCACTACTCATAAATTGAATATGGCAACAGCATGTGTTCACTGTTGGTTACAATTCCACAACAGATCTATCCTACACAACTGCTGTGTTTTGACTCGAATCAGACTATATGAGCATCAGAAATATGAAAATTTGGGTTTAATACAGACAAGTAAAAAGACTTCAGGCAACAGCCTTTCATGTATCTGCTATGGTGTAAAATGATAGTTAACCTGTATCTAGCTCTGTACATAAATACTTGTCAGCTCCTCTCCTAAATATTATTTTGCTTCCTCTTTTACCAACTCAAAATTCTGTGAAAAAATCCAGAGACTAATACTTCTTCCTCAAAAGCCTGTTTTGTTACTCTTCTCTGCCAAAAATACACACGAAACCCCAACTGATGCCACAGGTAAACAGATGTCAGTCTGTAGCCACCCTCTGTCCTCTTTACTTTTCCCCACTATCTTTCTCCACTCACACTTATCCAAGAAATGAGATGAATCACATTACTTTCTAAAGACAATCGTATGATTTGATGCTTAGTATGTTGTATCTATACCTCTGAATCCTCACTTACCTGTTTGCCCATAGCTTGGAAGTACACTAGCAAAGTACACTGTATCCTTTCCAGGCTAACACAGAATCCAGTCTGAAATTACCTAAATCCAGTTACATATGGTGGCATGGATAGCCTCACTGTCAATAATCATAAAGACTATCAAAAGTAACGGAGAATTACTTCTCTTTTAAATAGCAACTTTGCTGAGCGCTTCACGATCAGCAGAAATATTTAAAAATTATTTTAAAAATCATTATGATGAGACCATCTTCGAAATGGGCAATACTATCCAGTGGCAAGAAGGAATAGCAATTTGCAGTTTTATTATTAAAAGTAAGAGTGACCTACACCAGGTTGGATTTTCATCTGCAAATATACACATATAAAAAAGGAATCTTTTTTCCTCTCCAGTATTTAATTGCCAAATGCCTTCATATAGGAAGAGAAGCAAAAGGACTTTTCTCTACAGAGTTGACTATGCATATGGAAAAAAAACCCCTGCAGTTCAAATACGCATCACAAAAGGAGGAATATTACAGGGACCAAATTCAGTGCAGTGTCAAGCTCATACTTGACAAACCTTTATGTTGGAACGTGAACTGAATACAAGCCATGGTGTCAGGCTGCATAAAACTACTTCTGGGATAACTGGCAATCTTGTTTTCCATGCCAGTGCAAACCAAACTGGTTTATGCAGGCATGGAATAGTTTTAGGAGTCCTATAACAT
>VWZZ01004397.1:48090-106270 GCA_013399095.1 Psophia crepitans
TAATTCTGAAAAAAATGCATAGCAAATTATTACACTGATTATTTTTAAGAATGAAGCCACCACATAATTTTGAGAGTGGTAAATACATACAGAATGTCTAAGTAGCCAGGGCCGCTTGAGCCCTTGAAACTTCTTCACTTGAATCATAAGAACCAGGTTTCAAGCCAGGGCAATTTTGGCTTGCAATCACAACCAGTAATTAAATAGCAAAATCTGTAAACAGTGATTATTGGTTTGAAGCTCTGAATGCTGTCATAGATATCATCTCAATTCTTATGTTTCTCCTCCCCGTTTACTCTTCTGACTCTTTTTCTAGCCTTGGTGAGCTACTCCACCCATCCATCAAACTCATGTGCATCCTGCTTTGCCTAAACTACAGCCAAACCAAACTGATGGTACTCCTTCAGTTATTTCCTCCTATTCTGCTGTATATATACTGATCTATGACCCTACCAGAGATCTGGAGCAGAAGAAACATTCTCTAAGTGCAGTAAGGGTGGAGATGGTGTACAACTGTAGCACCCTTGCTAAAGATACACTCCCTTTAACCTTAAAACAGAAGATTTCTGTGCCCCTAAGAGATTTAGGGGTGGAGACACACTTGCTATGTTGAGAAATACAGTAATAATTTTGTTTGCGAAACTACTAGTTGCAAGGGTAGTTAGTTAACAGCTTGTTATCCAATCAGACAGGCTAGCAGCCAGAAGAACAAGAGGGATGGTATAGCTCTCTCATACATACTTAACACTTGCAAATTTATTAAGTGATAGGCAGAGGAAAATCAAGGAGAAAATGTAGTAATTCATTAAACAGTACTTCCTAATTAAATAGTCTAAGTTTTAAATATGTATGGAGAACAGATTCCGTAAAATATTTTGAGACTATTGCTACACGTGCATTTTGACACTTTTCAGGGCTTTGTTGGGTGGGTCTTGTTTTGTTTTGGTTGGGTTGTTTTTTCTTTACATTTGATAGCAGTATTATTACAGGTATTACATATTTGCTAATGAATAATTCAAGATCCATGATACCACTTGCAGGGAATTTTTACTGCTTGGTGTCTTCTCTGTTCCTGAACTCAGAAACTAAAATTTAACTGAATTAAACTGCTACTACATATTTAATACTTTTAGGTATAGAAACAACAAACCAAAATGTTTTCTGCTCTGTTGTTCACTATATTATGAAGTCCCAAAAAGATACATTGGGACCACACAAAAAGTGATTCATTGTTAGCTGTGAAGCTGCACCACTACTGTACAGATGAATAGTGTATGAAGTGGTGGGATCAAAGGAAGAGTCATCTGCTGGATGTAAAGGTGATTCCTTTCGTGTCCTTTCAAAGAAAATATTAAAAAAAAAAATCAAATCTCAAACTGAGATGTATCTCTGGTATAACAGAAATGGAAATATGTGCTCTGACATTTTTAAATTGCATGAATGGGCTAGGGATGTTAGATCATTTAGAACTGAACAATCCGATTTTATGGCCTGGGAAACAATGACATAACTTAAAAACATTTTGACATGAAAATAAAATTCCATATTGTTCTGCGTCAGCTGGTTGGGGTTTATAAGAATGATATTCTCAATGTAACTACTAAGTTTTGCTCCTAGGATAGCAAATTTTGTGGGAAGTCTGGGTTTCTTTTGAATTTTTACCTGCTTCATGTATGAATTAATATAATTTTAAAATATCTGGACAGCTATCACTTTTCTTAAGCAGAAGAGGAATAAGAAGGAAGAAGGATAAATAAAAGCCTGATCTCAGTGATATTTTATTCCTTTTATTCCTCCATAGAAAGCAATAATCTTGTACAGTTGGAATAGTTTGATCTAATTACAAGAAAATTTATTATATTTGCACCTCTGTAGATTTTGTGGTTTTTTTTCTTCCTGTAACATTCATAGGCTTACGAGAACATTTCACCCAACTAAATTTAATGCAAGTACTTTAAGACTCTTTATATGGAAGACATGCCTGTCCTTGTATTTGAGAGAAAAATAGCTTACCCTTTGTATGTTAAATATTTATGCTAATTAAAAAAAAAGGGATATATACTATATGACCAAAGAATTTAAGACATAACATTCAACTGCCATTTTACTGTCCCACAGAATAATATACTTAAATCACTATTACATTAGAGACATATATCTCACTGTGCTCAATGACCCATCTGCAATTCCGAAATACTTATTTTCTTGGTCATAGAGTAAATGTACTTTGCCTCTCCTGGTGATCAGACTACTTGTAATTGGTAACTTCTTGGTTGCCCACGTTCCTTCTCATGCCAGTGTTAGATTAATTCAGCATCACATACTTTTTCATGCTATCTTTTAATACAGATGGGCAAGAATTACATATAAAGAACTTCAAGTCAATAATGTGAAACATAGCAAACCTAAGAAGTGTGACTAATTTCTTTTTTTTTCCCCAATAAAAAGGGAAAATACAAAAAACCCCATTATATTCACTGTTTAAGTAAGCTTTATAAAAAAGGTCTGGAAATGAGTGCAAAAACTTTTTACAGAACGGTGAATGTTAACTGTCTCAAAGCATTGCTCACTCAGACTCACTCCCTTCAGACAGTATTAGCAGTCTTTTTCTGACCACACCTGTCCCACAGGAGTCTCCAGTGGAGTAGTGATGTTATGTTTTGGTCTCAATTCACCAAAAGAAAAAAGCACCCTTTCATCTGCTTAGGGGGCAGACAAGACATTTCTAGCACACATAGTGATTTTTCATTAAAATGCATCCTTTCCCTATAACTTCATTTCCTTGAGATACCTCCAAGCTCCTTCTCCCACCTCCATTCTGTGCTACATGTTTATGGATTTCGTAATAAGTTCTAAGACTTGGACACTGTTTTGTCTGTCTGACTGTTCACAGTCTTAACAAGCCTCTCCTCTTAGCCCATAACCCAGAGCCTAGCCTCTTGAAATCAGTGAATCGGCAGCTTTTACCTTCCAGCGAAATGTTTGCAGAGCATTCTAGGTCTCCACCAAAAGGCAAACTGCATACACTACATGTAGAAACAACAATTAAAATGCATAAATAAATAAATGCAAATAAAGTAATCATCTACTTCCATTTAAGCTGACTGAATATTTAAAACAATTTTGTGAACCTTCTCATTTTTAGAACTCATATTACTACAGCTGTACTGTTGCTATTTTTCACCTGCTGCTAGGGTATAAGCTAGTGATAAACCATGCATAGAAACTGCCAACTTTAAGCAAATTCCCAACTATATAACTTCTCATTACAAGATGCCAAGGATTTGCACTGAACCATTCATGATTAATCCCTAATAATTCTTAAAAACAAAAATTGTAATTGTTTAGGGATTTTAAATATACAGAAACTATTTGGATCAACAATTAAATGAAGAAATTATGATTTGACTACAGGGAAAAGGGAAAGGAAAAACATTCCAAAGATGGGTATAAAAAATAATGTTTATCCACACACATACAGGGATAAAAAAAAACAACAGAAAACCAAAAACACCTCACACCACATTAAACCCCCAACTTTTTAATGAACTGACATTTCTGATAGGTACATGACCCCCTTTTTCCTCTCCAAGAATATGACTACATACTGATGTAAAAAAGTCTGTACACTAACAATAATTAAGGCTCTGTGAGAAACAAGGAAATTGTTACAGTTTGACTTTCTAGTGGAAAATACAGTGGCTAAGGCATGTGAATTCACTTGTGGAAGCACTCCTCATAAAACCAGAAAAAGCTATCAGAATTGTACAAAAGATTCCTCTTTAGAAGAATCCATATAAACTGGATTTTAGGAAAGGGCACACCAGTGTAAAAGAATAGGGCACAAAAATAACAAATACATAACTATGCTGCTGAAACAGTTCAGCTTGATCAAGAAAACTACCAGTACTTTAAAGTTCAGTTACTTAATAACCTAGTAGGAAACACAAAAAAGAAAGGAATTTTGCTGCCAGAAAACATATTTGCCTGTGGAGCAATTAAGAGAAGTTATGGAAGTACCATTACTAGGAATATTTTGTCCTCAACACAATTTTTAAAAAGTACCAAAGCATAATCCCCCTACTGATGAGATGACAGACTAGATGACCCTTCTGCCTTTAGATTACATGAATTTATTATAACGCCTTTATTTCTAGTAAGAATGAGCCCACATTCCAGGTACTTAATGAGATGACACTAATTGGCATAATTGGCTAACTGATATAATTGACATTACTGAAACCTACTGGGTCAATAAGCAGAGTGTTGAGAACTCTGGGTAGAATTTGTGACCAGAATTCCAGTTAGGAAAGATAGTACAGAGTAAAAGAAGGTTAGGAAGGTGAAACTAGTTTAAAGTACCTCTGGAGCTGAAGAAATCTTCAGACCTGTCTGACACCTAATAAAAAATGAGCATCCTGAAAAAAGAATATTTACAGATGTTGTCTAGAAAACCTAACAAAAAAAGACAAAATACTTTAAAATTACCTGTTAATAAGACACTGAGAGAAAAAACAGAAATTGTATTGAGAGTTCCAATGCAAGCAAAGTTTAAGGAGTATCATATGACCTTTTAACCTCACTGATATTGCATCCAACACAAGTATTTTGGACTTCCTACAAGAGATGAAGGTAAGTTGGTTACTCAATTGTGAACAACTGCTTAGAGACCACTGGTTACAAACCAAAATAAAAGAGAAAATTAGAGCAAACTGGCTTACAACCATATGAAAACACTGTGACATTTGCGCTAGTTTTCCAATACTGATAAAAATTATAGACAGATAGTAGAATTAGTAGAAAAAAATTTCTGCCTTCAAAGAACACAAAATACTGGGCTTGCAATAAGGGTGAGACAAACCATGGTATACAGAAGGTCAGACCAATAGCTCCAAAAATCCATGCTGCTTTTTTCTATTTCTAGTTAATGATGGGAAAAAGGCAAGCTTCACATGTTTCCACACTCTTAACCAAAATAAACACGCTTCCTTGCCAAGCGTTCAAAAATCTATAATGCCCAAAGTTAACTAAGATTCATAGACCAGAACACAGACCTTCAAACAAAAATGAAATGCAGGAATTGTAGACTTGTGACCAAAGTCTCCACACATACTATTCTCTTTGAATGATCATTATTACAAATCATAGAATCATTAAGGTTGGAAGAGACCTCAAGGATCATCCAGTCCAACCGCCCCCCACTACCTACTACCCACTAAACCATGTCCCTAAGTACCACATCCAACCTTTCCTTAAACACACCCAGGGACGGTGACTCCACCACCTCCCTGGGCAACCTGTTCCAATGCCCGACCACCCTTTCCAAGAAGAAATTTCTCCTCGTCTCCAACCTAAACCTCCCCTGGTGCAACTTGCAGACGTTCCCCCTTGTCCTGTTGCTAGTCACCTGTGAGAAGAGGCTGACCTCCAGCTCACCACAACTTCCTTTCAGGTAGTTGTAGAGGGCAATAAGGTCTCCCCTGAGCCTCCTCTTCTCCACACTAAACAAGCCCAGTTACCTCAGCCGCTCCTCATAAGACTTGTGCTCCAGCCCCTTCACCAGTTTCATTGCCCTTCTCTGGACACGCTCCAGGGCCTCGATGTCTTTCTTGTATTGAGGGGCCCAAAACTGGACACAGGACTCGAGGTGTGGCCTCACCAGGGCTGAGTACAGGGGGACGATCACCTCCCTGCTCCTGCTGGCTACACTATTCCTGATACAAGTCAGGATGCCATTGGCCTTCTTGGCCACCTGGGCACACTGCCGGCTCATGTGACAGAATCAGGCACCATTTACTCACACACAGAGACAGCATTGTCTGCTCTAACACTATAACTTTCGATAGTCACATACAAAGAACTGGACATATAGTGAAATCCTTTGGATCTGCTGTACCTTCCAAAGCTGTTTTTGAACCCAAATATTTGGGCAAATTTAATAAGTCCCCTGACTACCTTAGTTAATTCCAGAATCACAAAGACCAACAAGGAAATACTCTCTTCTTAGTCTCTTCCAGGCTCTGTGTAATCTATGAAGGAAATTTGAAAATATGTAGCTTTGTAAGGATGACTGCAAGTAAATTTCATTTTCAGAAATTCAATGGTCAAATCTCACCCCTGATCTACACATTTTGTGAATGCACAGTAGGCTTTTAAAAGAACAGATAGATACAACTCTTATCCTCTACTGCACAAACCTGACAAATTTGATGGCAGAAATATTCCTGTGTCTAATCATAGCTCTGAGTAGAAGAGGACGGCTGGACTTTATGAACACCAAACAGTCATTGTGTTTGTAAAACAAATGAATGAAAACAACCTCCAATACGGAAAAAGCTAATTAAGAAGAAAATATGTCTACTTTAGTTTTTCTTCTTTTTATTCTTACAATTTCTCTAGTCTGGTTCACAGATATCAGTCATATAAATAAAGTATATAATGACAAAGATCGAATAAAACCCATCTACTTTTTCAGATATTCTGAAGAAAAATGTAGACTTCTAGGCAGCACTGTAGTGAAGGATGTATTTAGAAAAGGATGTGTAGTAAAGATGTGAAGAGAGATGCAGCAGAATAAAAGACAGCTTTGTAAGCACATTAAGGAAAGGGAATATGGCCATCTAGATGAAAAACTCAGAAAAAACGCTAATTATATATAAATAACTAGGTTCTGAGAGTAGTATAACATTTTTCCAGAAAATCATGTTTAGGTAAAACTCTGACATGCCAAAAAGAAAATTATAAAAATATAACAGTGAAAATATATGTAGGTGGTAGTATCTATCTAAATTAAGGCAAAAAACTCTTAAAATAAAATCTTGACAAATTCATGAAAAGGATTGTATAATTTGGTACCTGCAATAGCACGGGCCTGTTATGAGTGCCCTTGAAGGTCCCTTTTATACCTCTCTTCCTAGATTCCTTAAAGCTCCTGTGTAAGCAGAATAGAATAAGCCTTTGTTTTCTCAAGAACTTCCTGGCAGTAAGCATTTATTTTTTTAAAATCACTTCCCACGTGACAAAAGAATAAGCACAAACATGGCTATCTTAAGAACATAATATTCGCCTCTGATGTATTTTTATTACTCATAAAGAAACAAATAACCCCGCTTTCCCTGCACACAACTTTACAGTCCACGGTGAAAAGCATAAGGTTTGCAGTTCTTCTAATGTGGTCATGACACAGCAATTCTGAATTAAGACAGTAATGAAAATCATGTATGATACTACAAAAACAAGGACAAGAAATATTTTTATCCCACTTTGGTACAATTTATTTTCTTTCCTTTATAGTATCAGTGATTGAAAAAAGATGAGAATAAAGTATCTGAGAGGCTATATCATTCTTCTCAGGTAGTTTAAAAACAATCCTGTAAAATCTTGAGATAAAGACTCAGAATGTCTAACTGAATATCAAAAGGGATTTTCTCCACAGATCCAGTTGACCTGAAATTTTGGGAGTTCACCTTCTCGCTACAGATATGGGTAAACCTTAATACTTTCTCTAGTATACTATGTGTTTGAGTACTGGTGACATATCTTTCACTAGAACCTTCTGGCTGTGGCATGTAACAATTTAGGGATGTAAAAATTTACTAACGATAACTGCTTAATAACTAAACCATGAAATAATTAGTTTCAGTATTGGGTAACTGTGAAAGTGAATGAGTGGTATGAAAGAAGTCAGACATAATAATGTTTTTTGGCCTTTAAAAACTAAGTACAAAAACATAAATTCATGTCCCTTTATAAGAAGTCACTAGTATCTGAAGATCTCGCATCTTTCTGACGCTAATGCAATACAGTCCTATATGTTATCTACATATGCTGTACTGAGAGAAAACTGAAAAAAAAAAAATCCCATTAATTTAATACATGGAAGAGAAAAAGATGGACTTCCAAAATCAAAATTTGACCACAGTGGTCTTCCCTGAATGGAACAGGGTGCCTCAATAATATTGGGTCAAGTAGTAGCTTGCCTGGCCTAAGCTCCCTGTAGTCTGCTGTGCAACACAGTTGCAGTTTAACTAGACAGGAAGACCAAAAAAAAAAATCATTAAGAGAAAGCATGTGTGGATTAAAATACTTCCTGATTAAGCATAACTGGTTTTACATCTCTTTTCAATCATAAAGTTAGACCATTTGAGACAGATTACAAAGTGCCACAGCTTATCAAGAGCATTTAATATAAACATTTCATACACGAATGTAAGTATCTCTCTTCAAGACCAATCTGTAATACAAAACTTACTTGCATATTATTCTTGTGTGCTTTTGAAAGCCAATCTGTCATCCAAAAATTTGTTAGGTATCAAATTATGAGGCACTGGCACACATATATAGACAAGTGGGAAAGAGGAGCCATTTAAGGTAAAACCAGATTAAATTTCTAAACCATTATTTAATCCAATGCAGTTTTAATTTATGTCCCTGAAGTTATTTGCAAACCTTAGCTCCAGCCAAATTCAGGAACCACAAAACCCACAAACTGAGTGTTTTTGCTATTTTAATTTATCATATTTTCAAAGCAAAACAGAAAATAGTATTTACTGAAATTTACTCAAGTGTTTATAACAACAACAAAGTGTTAAGAGCTCTTCCTTCAATATTTTTTAAAAGCTAAGAGCATGAGCTGAAGTAAAGGTTCAAGGTTATAGAAATGCAGTGCACAGTATCATAAGCCATGGTTTCTTCTACCAAAAAGTTCACATACTGGACTCCACCAAAAAAGGCAAAAACCCCTCCAAAATCAGAGTGGAGTTTGCTCTGAGAACCACAGCGTGATCTCAAACAGGAATTGCTATATAGTTATTGACCTTTCTAAGTAACAGTATTATAAAAAAAAACCACCCTCTTGAGGAAGTGGAAGCATAACTACCTCTGGAGGAGTAAGAAGTTCTCACTGAGAGTTCACATGCCTAATCCTGTGTGTCACTGCAGAACTGCTGCTGAGCTCCTGTTCTCCACTTGCTTCCCATGGAGCTCAAAGCTTAACTTGGCAGCTCTGAAAGTTCTCACTGAAAATGGTTCAAAATGTTTACCATCACATCCTCCCCCACACATGCAAAAACCCACAATGTCAAAAGTCATAGACATTTTTTAAAAAACATGAAAATCATGGAATCCATAACTCTTGTGACAGCAATGACAAAAATGTAGTTTTATTGATGGGTTAGCAAAAAGTTTATGTAACCCTAGACTCTTTTGTGGAGGGTGAGCTGGAGGGCATAATATGGTTCATTTCACATTACAGAATTTTTTTCCTGTTTTATTAGTTAGAAGTACTTAAAGCCTGAAAAGAGCATCGGGTGCACATGAATTCTATTTTGGGATATTTTTCAAGAAATCAATATGAAATAAATCAGGTTTTAAAATGTTCCGCTATTAAAAAATACAGCTTTAAAATAGAAACAATAAAAATATTTAGAATTTATGGTAGGATACATTTAAAATCTTAAGTCTGTGTAGCCAGTGGATCTGATAACTTATTACCGACTGGAGAGAAGGAGGAGGAGAAAGAAGGGAGGGAGGATCTATCTAGTTTGTGACAATACTCAACATGAGGTCAAAGTAAATCAGACAAAATTAAATAGGAAAGAAAGAAAACTAGGAGAGAGAAATGAACCATGCAGATATGAATAATATCTCACAGAGGCAGACTGCTACAGCAGTAGGTATGCCACAGAAAACATAATTTTAAAGTAATCAATAATTTCTCTAGCTTTCTGTTCAAAAACTTTCAGGGAGAGTAGGAAATCAACTTAAACACATTTCCTCTTCTTCAGCTTGAGTCCACCTGAACCCAACATAGTGAGCAGAAACAATACCATGTCAGTCCCAGACAATATATTTGAAGGAGAGAAAGCATCTGATAATGTATTTGAATTCCCAAGTAAGTTCCCAAGGCAACAGAAGAAACTTGCTGTTCTGCATTAGTCTATCCTCCTCACTACTGGAAGAATAGTAATAATGGAAGAAATGGCAAAACATTGGCCATGTAAGATTCACCAATGTACTCTCGCATTCATATGGAAGCAGAAGACTTTGTTAACAGTGGCATGCTACAAGAGAATATAAGGCCTCTCAAGCTCTTACAAGTATGTCCCTCAATTTCTGAAGGCAATAAGGAAATAATTTTGGAAGAACTGAAAGATATTCCCACGCACTTTCTTTCTGTTTAGACACTGTGGTCTCCTGTCTTGACTGGGACATACTACTACATCCTACTACTGCAGGACTGGCAGACATCTATAGGAAGAGAAAACTATACATCTGATCTTAAATCAGGGTTTTACGCACGAAAATTACTTGTGTGACATTCCTCCTCTTTTCCAGGGTGAGTGCTCCAATAGCACCAATTCTACAGAAATCACACTATTTTATATTTTTTCAAAAAAACCCAAACTTTATACTGTAACATCACAACGGTCCACATTTCTCATTCAGAGTTAAGTAACAACTCTACCTGTAACTATAATCAAGATTTAATGGAAAGATAAAGCTCAAAAAACAGGAAAATACTGAGTATACTTTAAGCCAATTTGACAGCTGGAAAGTATCATCATGAAGTACATAAACTGTTTGAGATTTACCAGTATGCATAGATGAAAGTCTCAGGAACAGTTCAGCTGATTTAATAGTTCGCTGAAACTGGAAACAGAAGGTTCCCTCCTAATCTGCTCCTCCTTCCTCTACATGACATCCAGTTTAGGTAGCCTTACCGCCTTGCCAAAAGCATACTTTTTATGGCTTTTGCTCAGCTACTTTCCTTAGAGAAAAATGAAGTAAGTCAGTGGATTTCAATGAGGGCTGGAACAGGTGCACATAGTAAATGGTAAGCAGGAGCTGGGTGTATAGGGAAAAGAGAGTCATTAAAAAGAAATACGTAAATTGTCAACAAAACAGCAGACCTGCTCATTATTATTTGCAATTGCCACGTAAATTTTAAGTTTCACTAAGTAATCTGGTCACCCCTCTATTGTTTAGGTTTTTAGATCATTCTTTAAATACTCATCATCATTAAACTAGTTTATGGCATTTGCCAGATGTGTAATCTGTTCTGCTTCTGTGCACCTACATTGAGGGAACATATCGTTTAGCATACAACCACAACACTCAGAGATAATGTCATTAATATTTAATACAATGAATCTATGTTATTGGGAAGTTCACTTAATTGCATGTATTTTACATCCTTTTTTAATGGTGAAAAATAAGTTTAAAAGAAATCCTCTCTTTCATTTTTCAATAATTATAAATGACCTCTTATGTCAATAAAAAACCTGTTCCCTTTAATTTTAGATCCCTAATAAAGAGTAAAAAAACTCCTGTTCTTGCATTTTATCAATGCTGGCACAAATTATATTTCTTGACTGATTTACGAGGAGAAGGACAGATTGTATGGGTAGACCTTAAGATATGAAATAGAATCACAGAACAGTTTGAGTTGGAAGGGACCTCACAGATTATCTAGTTCCAACCCCCCTGCCATGGGCAGGGACACCCTACACTAGACCAGGTTGCCCAAATCCCCATTCAACCTGGCCTTAAACACTTCCAGAGATGGGGCCTCCACAACTTCTCTGGGCAACCTGTTCATTGTTATACTGTGAAATATGAATGTCAGAAGCTAAAAATTTTACTTCCGTTGAGAGCTCTTCAACACACTTCATCAGCAATAGTCCTCCGTAACTCCATTTAAGCACCCATTTTGAAAATTAGCTCTTTCTTTCCTTGGCTACTATAAGGCTTCAAACAGTAAACTAATATAATCATGGGTCCTGGTTTTGGATGAGAGTTAATTTTCTTTCCAGCACCTGTATAGCGCTGTGCTTTGGATTTAGTAGGAGAATAGCACTGATAACACACTGATGCTTTTCGTTGTTGCTGGGTAGTTGTAGTGCCTACACTAAGTCAAGGGCTTTTCAGCTTCTCGGGCCCTGCCAGGTGCACAAGAAGCTGGGAGAGCCCAGCCAGGACAGCTGGCGCCGGCTGGCCAAAGGGACGTTCCTTGCCAGAGAACATTGTGCTCCATATATAACTGGGGAAGTGAGCAGGATCACTGTTTGGGAACAGCCTGGGCATGGGGGTATTTTTTTTCTGCATGTGGTGAGCAATTGCATTTGTGCATCACTGGGCTTATTATTATTGCTATTACTATTATTATTACTCTCTTTGTTATCGTATTAAACTGTCTTTATCTCAACCCACGAGTGTTTTTTCCATTCTCCTCCCCATTCCCTTTTGAGGCAAGGGGTGAGTGAGTGGCTGTGTGGTGCTCAGTTGCTAGAGGGGTTAAACCACAATATTGTAACTGAAATTATGCATGAAAATAAAGTGCAAGGGAGCATATTTGCAAAAGGAAGCGAAGGACTTGAATATTATAGTACCACACCTCTTGTCTACTATCAGAACAACCAATTAAAGATCCCATCATATGACATCAGATCTTTTGTCCTAGAAGGGGATGGAGCCTGTGTATAGCAAAAATTTTTATTGGTGTGGACAGTATGCATTGTTGAGCTTGCAAAGCTTAAGATGATTAATGCTGCCATTACAGAGGATGCTCCATACAAAGAATCTCAGCTGCTATATAAAGGTTTTCACAGCTCTAAGTCTTGTCCTCTGGCAATGCAAGAGCCTCCAGATTTGAGGAAAAAAAGTCAAAAAGTCCCATAAGTGGAGATTTTTAGAGAATGTCTTGGCAGATCATAGAATCATATAGGTTGGAAAGGACCCTTAAGATCATCAACTCCAACCATTAACCTAGTACTGCCAAATCCACCACTAAACCACGTGGTTCTACAAGTCTTTTAAATACCTCCAGGAATGGTGACTCAACCACTTCCCTGAGAAGCCAATTCCAGTGACTGATAAGCCTTTCAGGGAAGAAATTTTTCCTCATGTCCAATCTAAACCTCCCCTGGTGCAACTTGATGCCACTTCCTCTCCTATCGCTTGTTACTTGGGAGAGGAGACCAACACCCACCTTGCTACAACCTCCTTTCTGGTAGAGTGATATAGTCTCCCCTTAGCCTCCTTTTCTCCAGGCTAAACAATCCCAGTGACCTCAGCCACTCCTCTGGTGCTCCAGACGCTTCACCAGCTGATTGAATGCACCCTCAGTAAGTTTGCAGATGACACTAAGTCGGGTGAGAGTGTTGCTCTGCTGGAGGGCAGGAAGGCTCTGCAGAGGCATCTGGACAGGCAGGACCAATGGGCCAAGGGCAACTGTATGAGGTTTAACAAGGCCAAGTGCCTGCGGGTCCTGCACTTTGGTCACAACAACCCCAGGCAATGCTCAGGCTTGGGGCAGAGTGTCTGGAAAGCTGCCCAGCAGAAAATGACCTGGAGGTGTGGGTCGACAGGCAGCTGAACATGAGCCAGCAGTGTGCCCACGTGGCCAAGAAGGCCAACAGTATCCTGGCTTGTATCAGGAATAGTGTGGCCAGGAGGACTATAGAAGCAATTGTCCCCCTGTACTCAGCAGTGGTCAGGCTGCACCTTGAGCACTGTGTGCAGTTTTTGGCCATGGAACAGACCTTTTCCATTCTTTGGGAAAGAAGGAATGGGTGATGTCATCGTGGTCACATAAATGAGAGAGTAGCAGAAAGTATTATGCTCAGCACTGCATTCAGGTTAGTCTTAAAGGTCAAAGACTGTATTAGAGCTTCTTTCTGCTTAACTAGAAAAAGAGAACTAAAAGATTATGCACAGACTCCTACTATTACAATAATGTGCATTTCCCACATGGATGCACTCATTTTAAAAAAAAGTTTCGTCATAGCAAGGCCCAAATGTGTCAAGGAACTTAAGCCAGAAAAAAACAGTTTAACTAGATTGAGAGTAATCTCACAGGAATTATACGGCCATTTTACACTTACCTGTTTAGCCAGACCCTCAAGCAGAATACTTAAGAATGACTTGAACCTTCAGGTACAAGTCTGAACAATTTTTTGTATTTAGTGAAATAAAGTTATGCAACCTACACACTTTAAGACTGGGTCCTGAGATTCCAGTAATTATCCAGGAACTCAGCAGATTTGCTGGGTAGATAGAAACTCTCACATTAACCTGCAAGTACTTTAAAACTCTAATTTTCATTCCATTTATCTAGATTACAATCACTTATCAAAGTAAGGAACAGCCTCACAAACTTGATGGATTCTCACAAATGTAACCAAATACATGGCTATGAAACTGAACGTACAACCATCGTAGGAAATAAAAATGTAAGAGATCAGTTCTGTTATTCATTTCATATGACAACAATTCCATTCTTGAAAAACTGTCCAGTCACAAAGGGAACATCTGTACTTCACCAATTTCAGTAAAATACACACTTTAATTTTATGACAATAGCAATGAATGACTAATAATTATAATGAGATGATTTTACATAAGAAGCATCACTTGAGGGAGAAAAAAGGAGAAAGAAAAGAACATTTACCGTATTTTCTTCTTCAAATACACATAAATTTTATAAATACATCTTTAAGAATGATATTAAAATCATAGTTCCTAAGAGTCTGGATTTTTAACTCATGCTGGTTGTGTATCACTATGTTAATGGGCAAGACGTGTAGATATGGCCCTTAGGGACATAGTTTAGTTGTGGATTTTGCAGTGTTAGGTTTATGTTTGGACTCAACAGTCTTAAAGGTCTTTCCCAACCTAAACAATCCTATGATGCTAAGTTAACAGTTTCAACATTTGTTATAAAATTTCTAAAAGCATACATTACTGCAAGGATGAAATACCAGTCTTCGAGAATTCCAATCTTTAGTACATACTAAAACATTTCAAGAATGACAGAACATGTTAATTCCAGAGGTATTTAGCATCACACATTTGTAACACTACATTAATCACAAATAATACTCATTATAAATGTATTTAAATCAACCTGCATATCTTTGGAAGTATTGTAGCAGAGTCTGATGAAACAATGACGACACCAATCCTTACCTACAGTTAGCATGAATGTAACAATTACTCTAAGATTTGGAGGTATGAGAGAGGAACTTACTATTTAGCCTTTTGGCATACAAGTTTGAGTAAGAGTACTGGAAATATACTTATTTAAAAAACATTACATAACTCCTTGCCCTGTAAGGATTAGATGATGCCTTAAACATTCTGGCATCAAAAAACAACATGAAAGCATAGAAATAGAACCTCATGATTTTTAATTTGTTTCAAGAATTATTTTATAAACCATGACAGTACAAATAAGTAAGGTGTGTTGTGCTAGACAGAATTCACACTTCCTAATAGGTACTAATGGATTAATTATCTTGTAAATAAGGATTTTGCTGAGCAATACATTTAAGTTTAATATAGCTTTGACCAGTCTCAGCCCTTAGGGCTTTTTGTACTGTCAATAGTTTATCAGCAAGTTATTCCCATGAACAGGAGACAACATTGTCACTTTATCTTAGCAGGCATTCTTGCTGATCCTCTAGCCAGAGGGCTCCAACGTTAATAGAACAATAGCCACCATTCAAAACCATTCTTTTCTGCCAACATGCTGCAACTATCATTTCACCAGTCAATGAAAAAAACAACAGAGTGAGCCTAAAGGTTACTGGGCAGTGAATTTGTGGAGGAAGTGCTAGAATGAAAACACAGACAACCATGCACGCATTTTTCCCCCACCAATACTCTACAGCCTTATTGATTACACAGCTCTGAAAACAGCTGCTTAATCCTTTAAACTTCCCATCAGAAATTGGCTATGACGACAACCCTAAAGACTTGCTATAACATTGCATTAATATATCTGCAACGGACAGACTGCAGATACAATTTTGTAGATGCAAACCATTTTGTATGCCTCTGAATAAGTTAAACTATTTATGTAATAGTCAGTAACGGTTCCTCTTTCGTCTGGCCACTGGAAATTTTGCAGGAGAGACTTCTAATCACACAAATTACGGGCAGGATATGAGGCACAGCCCATAAAACTGACTTGGAGAGCAATATATTTTATGTGACTAAAAAAATCACCTCTGATTAAGGATGATCAGATCATATTGATTGTCTTTGTTGAAGAATTGCCAAACAAAAATAAGATGATTCTAACACTGTTAATAGTAATAATAATAATCCTTTAGAAGTATAATTGGAGTTTCATTCACACATAAAGCAGTATAATACTGTTTTCTTGGTAGGCATGAGTCTTTTTCAAAGAGGTTTGAATTCAGTTATACAGAAAAGGTTTAAGATGGTGTCTCAATGTTGCTTTAAAATCCTGATAGAATTCCATCAACTGCAACTCTTTTCTGGGCAGTGGTGATACTTTCATTGCAGTTGAAGATTATTGCCACACTTAATTCAATTACATTTTACATTAAACATATTATTCATAAAGATGTTATCCTTAACATGAAATACAAGAGAGGCCATGACACTTAAAAAACCCTGAAATATAGATCAGCATTTTAGAGGGCTGAAGTAATTTGTTTGTTTGTTTTAAATCTTACACTCTGGTTTTGGTTTAAAACTTACAATCTGGGGTTTTTTGGACAATTTAACAAAACAGCTAGTTTCAGATACCATAACTTGTAATCAAAACAGCTGAACATATGTAAGAGGTAGTTTAGTAACTATTTGTCTTAGGCTACTGTGAATTAACAGTAAATTGCTCAATGTTGAATTGTATGAAAAAAGACTACATAAAGCATCTATGAAAATCCGACACCTGGATCACATCTTCGTTATAAAATGAATCATCAGAATACTCCAAACTAAATTGTACTTAATATCCCTAAGTAAGTCTTGAAAAAGGTGTCAGTTTGAGTGTTTCACAGATAATATGCATTAAAAATGAGAAAACATTACAAAATTGCAGTTCAAAGTAAGCTGAATATATTAAGTCCATCCTCTTTTCCTGGAGGGGATGATGCAACTGCTGACCTCTATTCACAATAAAAGTATTTTCTTCCATTTTGTGCTCTAGTCACTGAAACAGACACACAACTTGTTTGAGAATGCTATCTTAAAGATGGCAAATATATCCATTAAAATTAGCATGGACCCTATCTTCTACCACAACAAAAGCAGCAATAAATAATTGATTCTCTATCGTCTATTCCATGTACAGTGAACTACAGTATGCATATACTTTTAAAGATAATATTACCATAATGCCATTTCTGTAACAATGACATGCTGTATTTAAAGTCACTGCTATTTCCTGCATATATTCTTCTGACTCTTCCCTTCTTTGCCTGTGTCTACTGACATCCCTAATCCCTAGTTGTTCCCACCAGTCCTCCTCTCCTGTTTTCTGAGAAGATAAAGTAACAGAGAAGACAAAGAGGTGACATTTTTCCTTGAAGCATCTTCATTTGCACCATCTACATCTATTAAACAAATGGGGACCATTCTGGTGAGATTAGGCTACAGTTTTAGTATTCTTTACACTAACAGAATGGGACAGCTAATCTTGTTCCACAAAGTTTCACAAATCTGAACAAAACCCATTTAAACTTCTAGCAAAAAGCTTAAGCAAAACTTTCCGGTTCTGCAAAGGGCCTAACGAAAGGACAAATCATGTCCTATCCTCTAAAAAGAAATTTGTTTCATTCAGGCAGTATGAGCTGAGGACTCAAACTCTATGACATCGAAGGGACATATAAATAGGAACATATACACACAAACACACACGTATGTATTTATAGATATCTAGATATATTTTTTCTGGCTACATAGGAATTTTATACTCACATTTTTTAATTACACTGCAACTTCAAGGAGAACGAAGTTGTAAAGAATTTTTGATTACAAAAGACAAACCCACAAATTAACACATTCTGAAAAAAAAGTGTTCTGAAGTTACTTAAGCATTGCCTTGAAGGAAAAAAATCAAGTACTTTCAAGTCATCTGCAACATTCTCTTCTGAGAAGTTCATGTTATGAGCTGAAAAGCGACAATTTGAATTTAACAAGCACAACAGGTTGCCAAAGTAAGATTACATCTAACAATGTTTCCCAGTACACCAGTCTCTTTCCTGCTCCTGCTGACCTTTCAACACGTGGTTCAGAGACTACTGGATTAGAGCTGTTAACAAGTGACAGGTGCAGCCAATTAACAGAGCAATGACGTAACTGTGACTTCCAGCCTTAAGCATGAGGCTTGTTCAGCAAATGATGCATTTCCATCAATGAGCTCAGTATGGCTGCTTATCGGCCAAACTTAAGAACTTCAAAAGCTCTGTACTGCTGATATACTTCTCATTAAAAAGTGATTTTGCTGTGAAATTATCCAACTGTGACTATGGTATGCTTTGCTGTTCTCCAGCTTGGGAATTTGTCAAACAATGTGCATTAACCCTCTCACTGAGAGGATCACAAATTTTCAAGTACAGAAGTCAAAATGGGAGCTAATGAAAACAGTGGTAAGAATTGCATGTTAGTTTAAATCTCTCAAAAGAGGATACAAGCAAGCAAGTAGTTGCAATATAGCCAAGAAGTTAGTATGAACAAAGTATTTTAATACTACAATTTGGAATATAGTGTTTGCTCAACTTCAGTTCCTCATGACAGTCCAAAGCACTTTTAGAAATAATCCAAAACTAAACCAATTTATAATCCTATCAATAGTCCTTTCCTAATGTTAGTTACCACATAATCTAGCAATTAAAATTTTCCTGGTTTGTTGTTTCTGTTACAATTTGAGACAGAATATGTAGGAAAGCATTAAAGGTCTATTTACCTGAGGAGGTATTCCACTATTAAATTAGCACAGATCACTACTGTTTCATGTTTTAATCACTGTCTTACATCTTTTTAATGGATGAGTATATATTAAACTGTAACTTCTCTGAGATTGATACTTATTTTATTTATTCATTATTTTTCACAAAAGAAAAAAAAAAGAATACTGCCATATAAAATGCCTAGGTAGCAATTACCAGAATTTCTGGATCATGAACAAGCTCTCAGTTTACCTGTAGACTACAAATACAAAGACATACATCCAACTGAATATGCTAAAAAAAGTATGTAGTTCCATAAACTACTTATAAGACCTCATAGCAGTCAATGGAAGACAACTTAAAACAACTCACTTATAACTTAAGAGTGGTACGATCAGTTCAGTAAAGAAGGATAGCTGGTGTTTTGGGATCTCCCTCAAAGTCACAACAGCAACAAGCTGCAGATATGTACTCTCTGTGTTCAAGGCTTAGGAAGAGACATGCCACAGAATCCACCACTACCTATCAGACAGATGCAACAGCAGACCATATATACACTCAATACTGAGTGAGCTGGGGGCATGGCATGACTACCAGCCCAACCCAGCATCAGTCACTGCTGACCTGATGAGCCATATGAACCCAGCAGCAGATCACAAAGCATCTAGCAAGACATACATGTGTGAAGACAGCAGGTTGATATGCCTCATCTATAACAGTCATCTCCAGAGACAGATGAAGTCTGAAAAGGGCAAAGATTGTTTTCATGACACATAAAACTCTTCTTTTCATGTTAGGAACGAAAGCCTAAAAAATGGAAAAGGACTAACAATGTAGAAAAAAAAATAATGCGATAGCTCCTTCTGTTCTCTGAGAAAGCCAGATATGATGTCTGAAGATGATATATTTTTCTGTCTTCTTGAGTTACCCCAAAATAGAAAGAAAAGCTACTAAAAAATAAGCAGTATAAGAAAAGCAACAGGGCCATGCAATTTGCATCCAAGTGTTTTTTAAGACAGATAAAGAGATTTCTGAGCCATGGGGAATGCTGGTTGTGAATAACACAGGAGGGAAATTATAGAGAAGTAGACAGAGAAAGAAGGGGAAGAAACCATAATGTTCTATCACCATTTACAAAAAGAAAATATAACTCAGATAATTATAAGCCTGACATTGCTAAACTGTTACTAGGAAGAAATAATTACTTTATTTCTACTACTTGTGGACATAAGAAAAACAGTCTGTCAAAACACCTGTGTGAAAGAAGAAAATACAGCATGATTTCAGACCAAGTTTACTAGTCACAAAGACTGGGGAAATACTAAAATGCCACAAAAGGAAGATTAATGCTCAGTATACTCATCAAAGCAAGTTCAAGTTTGATTTGGTCACAATTTGCAAATTAAGATGAATGTGCTAACAGAAGGCTAGTATAAGAGTGAAAAAAAGGTCTAATGGCTCTAAGATGAACCAAAAGGCAGTCAAAAAAGAAACAGCATTTGTATTTAACAAGAAAGGCACTTAAAAAGAAAATTTTAGTGGGGTATCTTTCAGCATAAATCTCTACATTAAAATGGGACTTTTTTCCACCAAAAGATAAGAATGAGATAAAAGAATTTAAGAGAGTCTTATGTGCTCTATTATGTAAAACACTGGATTAAATGATCATAGAAGTCTTTTCTGCCTTTATCCTCTCAAAGTCCAGGCTTTTTGGATGTTTTCCATTTCATTAGATAAACAGCTTCTTCTCATTAGAAGCAGATATACCCTTATAAGGACTCAAGTTGGGGTTTCTTTATTTCTGCAGACACAAATTCTATTGAGAATACTTCTTAGGTCTTTTTGCAAAAATAATCAATGCAAGTAACTCTGATGACAATTTTAATGAAATACGTTTGTGATAAAATATCTAAAATAGCTTTTGATGCTTATAATTATTAGGAAACTACCTTTAAAGTCAATTGGTCATAAGAAAAAGAAATCAGTTTGTATACACATGCACTGAAATTCATTAAAATACAGTTGCTGAGTAAAACAATAGTGTTTTTTCTCAAAAACAAAGCATTTTATTTACATAGCTTAGTCTTAATTATGTGCAAAGGATTCTGATCAAAAAGGAAGTATTTCAGTCTGTATGTATTCTTGACTCCTTAACCAGTAAAAAGTCTGCCCAGCAATGAAGCTCAGAAGTTCATTCCTCAAAATTCCTGAAATTTCTTGTAATACTTATCACTGGGAGGGGTTGGAAGGGACCTCTGGAGATCATTGAGACCACCTCCCCGTCAAAGCAGGTGCCCTACACTAGGCTGCACAGGTAGGCATCCAGATGAGTCTTCAATATCTCCAAAGTAGACTCCACAACCTCTCTGGGCAGCTGTTCCAGGGCTCCATTACCCTGACTGTGAAGAAGTTCTTTCTCATGTTTGAGTTGAACTTGTTCCTGTGTTCCAGTTTTCGGCCACTGCCCCTTGTTCTCTCACTACCCACCACCGAAAAGAGTTTGGCCTTGTCCAATTGCCTCCCACAGTTTAGATATTTATAAACACTGATCAGATCCCCTCTCAGCCTTCTCTTCTCCAGGCTGAAGAGACCCAAGTCTCTCAGCCTCTCCTCATAGGAAAGATGCTCCAGGCCTTTTATCATCTTTGTTGCCCTCCGCTGGACTCTCTCCAGGAGATCCCTGTCTTTCTTGAGCTGGGGAGCCCAGAACAGGACACAGTACTCCAGATGGGGTCTCACCAGGGCAGAGTAGAGGAGGATCACCTCCCTCAACCTGCTGGCCACGCTTTTTTTAATGCATCCCAGGATGCCATTGGCCTTCTTGGCCACAAGGGCACACTGCTGGCTCAAGGTCAACCTGTTATCAACCAGGATATAACCTATTATTACCGTGTTTAGTCAATTTTACTGAATTCAGACACAGTGAACCAGTAAGACTATTAATTACAGAAATCATGACACTTGCAGCAGAAGTCAGAGAATAGCTTGTAAGTGCTTTTCAAAAGAATGTAATAATTTTTGTTGTCTCTATGACCATAAACTCCATGTACTGTACAGTGTGTTGAAATCTAATACTATTTACACTAGCATAATTCAATATAAAATTCAAGAGATTAGCACAAAGAGGCACAAACCAATACATATCATCACTGGCTGTATGTCTAATTTAAAAGCAGAGCTGATCAGCTAATAAAAAAAATAATGAAGTTACACATGCTTTGCAAGTAAAATACTTCACTGCTTAAGTGAAGGATGTCTCATCTTACCTGGGACAGCTATCGTTAAGTATATGTAGTCTTAGCTAGGACAGTATGCAAAGAGAGAGTTGTCATTTATATCCAAAATTAATTGGAAGCTGTGAAGTTTAACAAATAATGGTAACATGATTGAATATTAATAACATTATTAGTATTTTTAGCTGCCTATACAAAGGTTTAAATTGTTCATGTGGAAAGCAAAACAACATGTCATATAATCACATTCGCTCTTTAAACAAAAAAAAAGAGGCAAAAAAAAAACCAAAACAAAACTGAACTGAGTAACTTGAACTTCTTTTTGCAGAAGCAGCACATAAATATTTAACAATATGTTTGTGAAAAATCCATCAACCAGTAACAAAATATCAAGAAAACACAGACTGAAAGTGCAATAACTACCATTTACAACAAAACCTAGTCTGTTTATGGGAGAAACAGAACACTCACACTGATTTTATTTCTATAAATTTAACTTGAAACCCAAATATTTTTCTCATTCTGGGAGTTCACAACTGTGAGGAAACAGTACATTATCATGCAAAAAATCAGAAAGAAAAACTGAAAGACTTTTGCAAGACTGGATTTGTAAAGTTCACTGCAGAACTTAGCATTCCTGGACTAACCTATGATTATCATCCACAATGATCCATTCAGGAATACCTGACAGCTTTAAAAGATTAAGACCAGTGTTAAAAGATTATGACAAGAACAGTGCAATGCTCATGGTTAGGTTTGTTCCTTTTTTTAAAATTTTTATTCTAAATATTAAGCATAAAGAGCAACATGGCCAAGCATGCGCAGTCCAGGATGTTCCCAAAAACCACTGATGACAACCTTTGACGCAGGTGGTGAAGAGCCCACAAGGAGAGGGGTGTTGCTGGACCTTGTATTAACAAAGAAGGACTGGTCGAAGCTGTGAAGGTTGGGGGCAGTCTTGGCTGCAGTGACCATGAGATGGTGGAGTGCAGGATCCTACATAGGAGAAGCAGGGCAGTTAAGCAGGATTACAAGCCCGGACTTAGGAGAGCTAACTTTGGCCTTTTCATAGGCCTGCTTGGGAGAATTCCCTGGGTTAAGGCTCTGGAAGGTAAGGGGGCCCAAGAGAGCTGGTCAATCCTCAAACACCACTTCCTCCGAGCTCAAGATTGGTGCATCCCAAAGAGTAAGAAATCAAGCAAAGTAGGCAGGAGACCTGCATGGATGAACAAGGAGCTGCTAGAAAGCCTCAAAGGGAAGCAGGAAGTTTACAGTATGTGTAACCAGTATGGGACCGGCCACTTGGGAGGAATATAGCACTGTAGTCAGAGGATTTAGAGACAAAACAATGAAGGCTAAGGCCCACGGGAATTAAAACTAGCAGGGGATGTCAGGGACAACAAGAACTTTTTCAAGCACATCAGCAGCAAAAGGAAGATTAGGGAAAACATGGGCCTGCTGCTGCATGAGTTGGGGGACAATACAGAGAAGGCAGTTACTGAAAGCTGCCTTTGGTCTTTACTGCTAAGGCTGCCCCCCAGGAAACCCAGACCTTGGAGGTAGGAGAGAAAGTCCAGAGAAAGCAAGACCTTCCCTTGGTCAAGGAGGGTTGGGTTAGAGATCATTTAGGCAATCTCACCACCCACAAATCTATGGGCATTGATGGAGCACACCCACAAGCGCCAGGGAGGTGGCAGATATTATTGCTAGACCACTCTCAATTATCTTTGAAAGGCTGTGTGGAACAGGAGAGGTGCCTGTGGACAGGAGGAAAGCCAGTGTCTCTCCGGTCTTCAAAAAGGGCAAGAAGGAGGACCCAGGAAACTGCAGATCAGTCAGCCTCACCTCTGTCCTTGGAAAGGTGATGGAAGAACTTATTCTGGGAGTTATCAACAAACATATAGAGGAGAAGGTGGTTATAGGGAGTGGTCAACATGGGTTCACTAAGGGGGAATCATGCCTGACCAACCTGATAGCCTTTTATGATGGCATGACTGGCTGGGTGGATGAAGGGAGAGCCATGGATGTTGTCTACCTTGACTTCTGCAAGTCTTTTGACACCGTCTTGTAATATGCTCATTAGCAAGCTTAGGAAGCGTGTGTTGGACAAGTGGACAGTGAGGTGGGTAGAGAACTGGCTGAATCGCAGAGCCCAGAGGGTTGTGGTAAGCGGTGCAGAGTCTAGTTGGAAGCCTGTATCCAGTGGTGTGCCCCAGGGGTCAGTGCTTGGTCCAGTCTTATTCAGTATATTCAATGACCTGGGCGAGGGGAAAGAGTATTCTCTCAGCAAATTTGCTGATGATACCAAGCTGGGAGGAGTGGCTGACACACCAAAAAGCTGCGCTGCCATTCAGTGAGATCTTGACAGACTAGAGAGTTGGGCAGAGAGGAGCCATATGAAATAAGGGCAAGTGTAGGATCCTGCACCTGGGGAAGAACAACCCCAGGCACCAGTACAGGTTAGAGGTTGACTTGCGGGGAAGCAGCACTGCAGAGAAGGACCTGGGAGTCCTGGTGAACAACAAGCTCTCCATGAGCGAGCAATGTGTCCTCATGGCCCAGAAGGCCAATGATATCCTGGGGAGCATCAAGAAGAGTGTGGCCAGCAGGTCAAGGGACACTATCCTCCCCCTCTACTCTGCCCCGGTGAGGCCACATTTGGAATGTGTCCAGTTCTACACTCCCCATTTCAAGACAGACAGGGCTACTGGAAAGAGTCCAGCGGAGGCCTATGAGGATGATGAGGGGACTGGAGCAACCCTCCTATGAGGAAAGGCTGAGAGCACTGGGTCTGCTTAGTCTGGAGAATAGGAGACTGAGAGGGGATGTGATCAAGTACTTAAAATGTCTAAAGGGTGGATGTCTAGAGGAAGGGGCCAGACTCTTCTCAATGGTGCCCGGTGACACAACAAAGGGCAACAGGCACAAACTGGAACAGAGGAAGCTCCATCTGAACATGAGGGAAAAAGCTCTTTGAGCTGAGGGTCATGCAGCACTGGAACAGGTTGCCTAGAGAGATTGTGGAGTCTCCTCTGGAGATGTTCAAAACCTGCCTGGATGCAATCCTGTGCAACCTGCTCTAGGTGATCCTACTGTAGCAAGGAGGTTGGACTAGATGATTTCCAGAGGCTCCTTTCAAACACTACCAATCTGTGAATCTGTGAATAGATCTCTAACAGTAAAAATGCCTACTTTACAAAGCATCTGCTCAGAACAGCAAGGGTCAATGTACTATATTCTAGTCTTCAGTTCTAGCTGATTTTCTGATCTAGCTGATCAGTTCTACCACTGATTTTTGCTTTTAAATATGAAGTTATCTATAATAAATATCTTCAATGAAATTCTGAATCTGATTGCTAGAAACACTGAAGAAAGACTTATGAAGAATCACTTAATCTGACATATCATTCCTGAAATCACATCTGTAAGCTTCATACAACATCCACCACACAGATGCAGGCAGCAATACAGCTTACAAGTTTATAATTAATATAAATGTATCAGTGAAAAATCTTGAAAACATTCCCTTAAAATAAAAGAAGCAGACGGAATGCAATCACCACGAATAGCTATTGAAGTTCTTCTCAAATTACTTCCTTTACCATTTTCAAAGAAAAGAAATTTAAACATTAGCATACCAGCCAAAAAATTCTTCAAAATTTCTTCGAATTTTCTATGCCCACATTCAGAAAAAGTACGAGA
Organism: Psophia crepitans; assembly: GCA_013399095.1. Lineage (NCBI taxonomy): Eukaryota > Metazoa > Chordata > Aves > Gruiformes > Psophiidae > Psophia > Psophia crepitans. The sequence continues at coordinate 73,727 of VWZZ01004397.1, forward strand.
AAACCATAAAACTAAGCAAGTAAATTACCTAGATACAAATATATTCACAAAAATTAAAAATATTTTTATACAGAAAATTAAGTTATTATTGTACTTAAAGACACACACCATTTACTTATACATTTCAATGATTTAAAGAATTTGATTTATTACAGATGAAATAATGACCATTTTCCTACACAAAAATCTTTTAATCAGAGTAAATACTCTGCTGTGGAACTAATTTAGTAACAGATTGCCAGCAGCAATCACCTCTAAAAATAATGTAAACTGCTGTGAGGAATAGCCAGGAGAAGAAACTCGAAAAGAAAAATTTACAAAGGAAATGCGAATTTAAGCGATCTTCAATAGGCCCAACTGTTAAAGCAAAGTGACACTTGGACGAAAACAGAGTAGTAGCCTAATAATAGTAGGGAAAGGACTAAAAATTGGTTGATTAAAATTTATCTAGTGGCAAAGCATCAGAGAATGAATTTACCGTACATATACAGCAGTAAAGCAAATTTCCTTCTAGAAGAGGTCTTGTACAGTGGCTTGCTTTGAAAAGGCTGAAGAACATCACAGCAAAGGGAAGCAATGCTTTCAGAAAAAAAAAACCAAACAAAAAAAAAAAACAGAAAAAAACCCCCAACCCAAAAAAACAACCAACCAAACCCCCAAAAACCCAAAACAAAACAAACACCAAAAAAACCCCAAAGATAAAAGATGTAAAAGAAAAAGTTAATTACCCTACACTGCACAGCTATCAGGAAAAGAGTTGAGCTTCCCTGTTGACCAATGTAGAAGAAAAAAGAAACCTTGAATACCACTTTTGATTTACACAGAAATTTACATGAAGCTCATCACTAAGATAACACTTGAATACTGACAATGTATTGATTAGAAATTAAGTATTTCAGGCTGAAGAGAAAAAGGCTTAGAAAGGCAACAATTTGTTAGGATTCTTTCCCAAAAAAACCCCAGAAAATCTGTTACCCACTTGACAGCAAAACCATAGGTGAACTTGCAGACAACTCAGTGAAGACTTGTACTCAAAAAATTACCACTGTGTTAAGTGTTATAAAACAGGATGGAGAATAATATGAAATATTGCTTTTTATTTAAGACACTACAGTAGCTAAAACATTGAACATAAAAAATAACCAACAAAAAAAAAGTAGTAGTAATCAATTTAGTAGCAGTTATCTTTACTATCTGAAGATTTCCAAATCAAATCTACTCAGCTCACAAAGTTTGTAATGTTTTGTTATTACCAAACTACCAACTACTACTATTAACGACTATCCAAAACTTAAAACAACTTTTATGGAAGAATTTAATTTCTCTTCTTATTATTCATGAAACATAATTAATTATAAAAACCAACATGAACTTGTTCTACAGTATATTAAAAATACCTATTACCTATTTAGCTCTGTAGTAAAAGCATGGAAAATAATAGAAATACTGAATTTTATCATGAATTGACTGTCTAGAGACAAACAGCAGATGTGTTGAATAAAATGCCTGAATATACTATAGTCATTCTTCACTGCAGTACCACTTTAAGATGTACTGCTCATATTTACAAAAAAATGTATTCTATAATAAAAACAAAAACCTCAAAATGTCTCTTCCCATGCTACTCAATTCTGTTGAAACAAAGAAAGGAAATGGAGCATGAACATGTAGCAATTAAAAAGTATAGCTATACCACTGTTAAATCCATCTTATGTTACCAAAAAAAAAAAAAAAAAGTGTAGCTAAACAACTGAGAATACTCCAGACCTTTGAAATTATATCTTACTCACAATATAGTGCTAAAAATTCGCTATATAATAAGGATTACACATTCTCACCTTCCATCATGATAAGTGCATTTTCACAGGTCATCTACGCATCCTTTTTTCCAGGTGACTCGACAAATACACACACAAGCTTCACCTAAAAATACACTGACTCTTGCCAAGTAGCAGCAGGATGAAATATACCACAGTAACAATCCTGTCTTTGTCCCAGGCTAACACTATACCTATTAACACGCTTTGATGCTTAGCCAAGAAAAATCTGTGTTAGGATTCTGGGTTTTGTGCCCAAAGAATCTGGGTTTGTGTTTAATATAGTATAGTCTGCTTTTAAGTTACTGCCAATCATTAACTCTACAAAGAGTATGTCTGGGATTATTTTTTCTTCACAATGAATATTATTGAGGTAACGAATACAGAAAAATTCTCATTATTTTGAAAAGAATAAATGAATCATGGAATCCTTAGTACTAAAGTAGATGGTATTATTCAGAAAAATAAAGTATTTCCAAAACCAATTCTGAAGTAATCTCTCTTTCCTGAATGTCATTTATACATATATGAAATACTGAATTTCTTGAACAAAATATAAAAATGCAAATGAAAAGGAGCACACTATCATCCTAAACTTATGGATAACTTAAGGATTCATTTTTACCAAAGGGAAAGACAATTCTCTTCATTTTCTGAGAGAATTAAAGAGAACCTCATCAGCCAAAAACTGATCAACAGTTTTACAGAAGAATGGATAAAATGGATAAAATTTAAAACATTAGACTTAGCTAAATCAAGTATTATTGTTTTTCTTAGAGAAAATTAGTCAGACTGAAATGAGTGATCCCTCATGCATTGAGGAAAGGAAGTATGTAAAGCAAAAAAAAAACCAAATAAGTATACTTTAAAAACATTAGTCCTATTACTTGAGAACATGAGAAAAAGATCATAGTAATTAAATGACCTGATAAAACATAAGGATTAAACCAAAAGTAAGTATCATTCAAGGTTCTAGCCTCAGCCATGCTCCCTTCTGTCTAAGATCGATGGCTCTATCTTTTGTGCAGTGCCCTGTGGGCAGAAAGTCACGCACACTTTCTTCAGCACTAAATCTCGCCATAAAATTCTCTTGTCTTTGACACCTTACTTCTGGCCCTGAACGTTGTAGCTGACTTTTAAAAATTTGATTTACTAGGATTGTATAAGCGATCTATTTTACAGGGAACTCCACAACCAACTGTAACACTCTAATTGAGTAAAAAATGGCAAGAAAAAGTGGCATGGGGACAGAAAAGGAAGGCAATAATCTCTTGAGACAGCCTTAAAAAGGAAAAAAAAAAAAAGTTACTCAATCACAAAGCTAAGAACAACTCCTGTGTTTTTAGCCAAACTATTCCTTCCTCTCCTTTAGCCTTCATACTATAAAATGACTGTCAAATTCCTGTGTCCAAAGGAATTTCAGTGGTTCTCAGGCTTATTTCTGTGAACCTTGACTTCCATTAGTAGTTTCACTGGAATCATTGAGTCACATAAACATTTGCAGAAGTGAGCAATTTCCGTATGACTGTGGATAAATGGTAATTTATAAATTAGCACTTTGGTTTCAAATCCATATTGAATTTATATGCTGTGACAAGTCACTCAAAGCATACAAAACACACAAATTAATATGGAAGTCTAAAAAACCAAACATCTGACATGTAGGTAGGTATGACTAAGACATTATATGGCCTGTGGATAAGTCTGTGTATGGTATCATTACGAAGTCAGGATATCAATACCAAAACAAAAGGTTCAGAAACTATTTCCCTTCTTTCAGATACTCCTGAAATATACAGAACTATGTCTCTTCTTTCTGCTCTTACATCTAAAGTGAATTTTTGTGTGCATGATTTTCTAGTTTAACATTAGCCATAGTCAACACGAAGCAAGGCACCATAAAAATATCTAACATTCTTTTTCTGGGATCTAATTTATAAAGACACCTTCACAAACAGACAAAACAAACAAACAAACAAAAAAGGTAAAAAAAAAAGTTCCACTGATAAATTACAAAGATGTGGAAGTTTATATGTTTATACTTTTCAAAAGGCAGAAGCTACAAACACCTACTACAGTAATCAGACACACACTCAAACAAAACGGAGTTTAAAAGAATTAATCTCTTGAGCGCTAATTTAAAACAATATATGAAAGTTCCTATTTCAGATTTCTTAATGAAAGTCACATCAACATCATTCCCACTGTTTCTTTGATACCTAGACAATGAATTCCTACCAATTCATGTCTGTGCTTTTTCTCAACACCACAGGTGAGGAAAAAAAAAAGTTTTCCCTTTCTATCAGGTAGCTCCAAGCTCACACACACCTGCTTTATTGCCACAGCAATAAAGCACAACAGATATGTTCTCTCAGGTAACAGAGACTTAGAAGTATTTAGGATTCAAGAGAGTTGCACCTGCAAACCACAGGAGGCATGTGTAAATCTGAACCAGAGGTATTATGTTGTATAATAATATTTCATAGACCATTATTTTGTCTACCGAATTTCTGACATAATCTCTAAACTCTTCAAAGCTAGTGCCCCACTTAAAGCATGTCACAATTCTGAGTTTGAGCTGTATTTGGCATATGTGTGGCAAGGACTGTAATGTAGGAGCACCTACATTTATGGAGTAAAACCAGGAAAATGTGTTGGTCTTGACATGTCACAGCATCTTTCTATATTGTTATGCTGTGAAGTTAATTCATAGCTAATGGAATAACTTAATCCCTCCCCTCAGCTAATATTATAAACTCTCTACCTCTGTGTTCAGGTTGAGCCTTACCCAGATTCCCATAAAGTATTTCTCTAGTGAAAGAACAGTGTCCTCATGCACACTGAAAATCTTTAGGTAGATACTACCTGCATAATACAGAAATTATATCACCTACATCCTTGCCAGATCTGTGCAGCCAAGTTCACATGTTCATGACATACTGTAAGGCAAATGAAACCGCTTGGACACAGATCAGGAAAGATACAGAAAAACAGGAAGACTGAAATAGTGCCATACTGCTCTTTATATGTCTCAGTATATTTCATACGCCTACTACTTTTCATCAGAAAGATTCTGCTTCTCCAAAAAGTTTTTCAAATGACATTTCAAACCAAGAGTAAAAAAGCAGAAACAGAAATCCAAATATATTAACTACTGAAGAACAATCAGTAGAACAATTCGTATATTTAGTGTAATAACAGGCACTAAAGGTTGGGATTTAAGAGAAATGTTTCAATACTTTGCATTGAAACAGGACTAGTAGGAAAGATATGCTGCTTACATGATCCCCTGAAATTCACCATTATATGAGCTTTTGCCCTTTTCCAGAGATATTGGTTAGAATTTTATGGATTATATGTGCTGCATCCTACTTGAGAAAAGCTGTGGGGCAGTTCTGAAGAGTTAAATAATTTCTTTGGGAAGTTTATTGGCTCTGTTTTCCAGACAATAATTTCAGACCTTTCTGTCAGCACATTATGTGACATAACTGCATAAAAGCTGAGATTACAGAAGATAACACATAACTTTTGACATCTAATTGCAAAAAAAATTCAGTATGTAGGATTCTCCCGTAATACTTTTCAGTCTCTTGAAAGCCACAAGAGCCATAAGGTCAAGAATACAGTGGCCTCTCAGCTTCCACTCTAGGGTTATATGTTAAAATATTTTATATATTAGACTATACTTCAATATATAACATATAGTACTCTGATGGAGGTCTGGGGATGCTGATGGTAAACTCTACCTAAGTACTCAACAAAATTTCCAAAATGTTATGTTCATTACACTAAGCCTAAAAAATTGGAACTCAGAGGGCAGGGTGAGGAATGCTAGATGCTACTCAGTGGAAGTTCTATGTTTAACATAGCTCTGCAAAGTGCAGCACAGAGTATCCTAACGGAAGGAAGCACTGAAGAACAAATTAGAAGTATTCAGAAGAAAAGTTGGGGTTTTTTTGGTCACAATATACTTTCTCCCCCCTGCCCTGAGAAAAGATCACAGATCCCTAGTTACCATCCTATTTGAAATACAGTCTGCATAGAGACCAATGAAGTCAAACAAAAAGTGTTGTAACTCTATAGCTTACATAGATACATATACAACTTTGCCAAGTGTTATGTAATCATCATTACCCATTTGCTTTTCAAACCAAGATAAGGTACTTTGAATACATTCCTGTATCTAGCACAGATATAAAAACTCTAATTTCATTTCATCACTCAGTAACTATTCCATTTCAGTATGTGATTAAACAGCTACTTTTGCATAAAATTGGAATTTCTCAAATTAATCTATTCAATAGCTTTGGATGCTTATTTTAGGGTGGAACACACAATGGCCCACTGCAAGGAAGTTAAATTGAAACAGCATAAGCTGATGTGCTGCTTTATAACCAAAAATGATTCCCAGTTTTAAAAGAATATCCATGCAAAGGAACATAATCATAATCACACAGTGCACATGTCTTTTTTGAAGTATGGAATGAATGATTTTGAATAAAATACAAATATTTACAATTAAGCTTCCACTGTCGGATGAAACACAATCATTACTCTTAACACTAATAACTATGTCAGAATTCAAAAGTTCTAAGAAAATTAAATTCAAAATGTAGACAGCATAGTAACAAAGATCTAAAGGTACCATAATAATGAAAAAATACAAGTGCAGGAGAAACTGCAAACGTCAAGATAATCTCATGCAATAATCATTTGCAGGAGTACAGTATATCCATTAATAGATTTTAATCTCTGTTTGGTTCCCCTTGACAGTTTGGGGTTGGTTGGGTTCTTTCTTTGAACACCTAACAGATGTTTTCCATTATTCTAATAATGGATTCTAAGTTAAGAGGTCATGATAAAGGGGTAATAGATTTGTCTGTATTATAATGAGCTGCAGCTAAACCTGTTAGTTTCATTACATACGCAAAACCAAAACCTAATCTGTTTACATGCATCCATCTCAACAGTTAAATTAATCTTATGCTGTTTTATTGGCCATGTCTCTTTTAAAAAAAAAAAAAAAAGGTACTGGATTACACGCACACAAAGAATATTTACTGAATCAAACTAGAAAACAATAATCCAATAAAACTTTCCCACAGAAAAAGCATACTAGTCAAAACCAAAAAGGTTTCAAGAGTAGCATATTGATTCTGATATAATGCTATCACAGAGTTTCTTAGTAGAATTCAACAGGACTTCCTGACTGTTTGCTAACTTGGCTACTTTAGAGTCAACCCAAATAACCCCTCTTACTACATAAAATCAGGAATACTTGCTTCCCAGTACTTTCAAGTTAGGAAAAAAAAAAATCAGCAACAAAACAAACCAAATGACTGTCTTCATTAAGTAAGAATTAGGTTACAAAGTTATGGTTTAAAATAGTTGCCAGTGAGACATTAAACACTGGAAATGTATCTATTCACTCCAGAGAACTCAGTACTAAATCCACCACCAGTGAATCACACAAACTGTCACAGTAGCAAATTCTCCTATCAGGATTGCTGGGCAACTTGGGCCCGCTAAATAAAACAAAAGACAAAGACAACTAATTGCCAAAATGTACGATATAAAAAACAGAGTAAGTGTACAAAATACTAAATTTGTTCATGGAGACTGATGACTGAAACTAATCTGGAAAGCCCTAGGTACATAAGCAATCTCCGTGGAATATCAGTAAAAAGGGGTGATGTGGGCCACTGCATGAATAAACCGGTGGTGGAAGTAACAAAAAAAGTTGTTCCTTTCTATATACAGCACTAGTAAGGCTAATAGCAGATTACTGATCAAAGCTCTTTAAGGAATGTTGAAAAGTTGGAGAAGGAACAAAAATGCCATAAAGAGATTTGAGGACTAGAAAAAAAGGTCTTACTGTGAAAGACTGAATGAACTCAATGGCTACAACTTATCAAAAAGACAGAAATGACTCAATTAGCATTCAAGTAGCTGAAGTAAAGAGAAAATACAGCATACAACTTCAGAAATAGGCACAGCAAAACAAAAATTAATTGGCTACAAGCCAAACTCAGACAAATTAAAATGCAAAACTGGATGAGGTGCTGTGAGGGGTAAGGTATCTAAATATTGGAATAGATTACACTCACTGACTACATATGGACCAAACTATCCTCTCTTGATATACACAAATTATATTTGAATGCCTTTAGTGTTCAGCTGTAGCCAAACAGTGAGCTCAATACAGGGGCAACTGGCAGTACGTTATGGCATACAATACACAGTTTATCTAATGGTCTCCTTCGGCTTAAAATACTATTAACAGAATCCTGGAATTTGCTGTATGAAAACAGCAGCAGTGCTTTAGGTATAGTGAAGTCCTAAGTTAGCTGCAAAAACAATTTTTACTCAAGAGCTCAAAAGCCACTCTTATTAATGTACAATTTATATTTATTGGTGCTAAACTGAAAAGCAAGGAGACAAGCTTTACTGTTGGACAAGGCCTGATGGTAACACTTATATCTGGTTTAAGAAAATGCTAGTAGGACTAGAAATATTTATAGTTGATAAATTGGAAATAATTATTATGAAAAAAGAATATTACAGCTATAGAAACAGATTAGCTTCACATTCCAAAGTGAATAAGTAGCTCTAAGTATATAGTTTTTACATCACATTGCCACTACTTAAAAACAAACAACATTCACAAAAAAGTATAGAAGTAGCTTTCAGAACACAAGATTAAATTTGAACTTAAACTTAATCCTGAACACCAGATTAAGTTTAAATAAGTAGAAGCACAAATAAAATATCTAAATACATATGCAGGTAAATTAAAACCAATTTAAAAAAAACCCACAAAACAAAAAAAACAACAGCAAAAAAAACCCCCAACAACAAAACCCCCTAAAAAACTAAACTGCTGCTGCACTTGTTATTCCAGACCTCAACAGAGTCTAAGGGGGAAAAAATATAATTAAAAAATTAAAAAATTAAAAAACAGATCACAGAAGCATTCAGGTTGGAAAGAACCTCAGAAACTCATCTATTCTGGCTTCATGCTCAAACCAGGTGATATTGACTGCTCTCCCCTCATCTTGCATTTCCTAAATTCCTACTGACTATTTCCTCAGCCTCTTTGAACGCATTCCATAGATGCACAGAAATGTAACTGTTATGCATAACAAAGAAGTTACAGATTTTCAACAATTTCAAGAATGACAAGAATTCTTCCACTGCAGAATTATGTCTCAAAAATTATTTTTATTTTTTTTCATTATAACGCCCGTGTTATAAGCACCAGGCAACAAGCACACAGTAAAAGCATTTAGAAAAAAATATTCTACCATATATTATTAATTTATGAACAAAAAATATCCAATTCTTCATTTATAACAATTGCAGACCTACAAAGAGAAAAAGAAGTTTGATGTAATGAACTTTTAAAAGAAGACTTCCATGAGATCACACCCAAAATTACCTTTGGCTGTCCTACACTACAGTACTACACTTTAGGAAAGTAATGTTGCGTGCTCAGTGTGTGAATGTTCATTCACATGCTAACAAAATGTTACAGTGTATCAACTGTAAGCAGTTTTACTGCATAGTCTGAAATGGACTTAGCATCAACTTGAGAAAGTCTGCCTAGTATTATTATATTGTATTTATTACTATTGTGCCTAGACGACAAAATGACAGTGGGGATACAAGTCATTTGACCAAGTCCGAGTACCTGTAAGTAAACTAGTTATTTTATCTTGTCTTTTAACAAATAGAGAAAAAGAAGTCGGAGGAATTACACCTTAGAAAGTACTGCAGACTCCTGCTTTGAGGATGAAACAAGTAATTTCATATATATACATGCAGTAGATGCTTAAAGTCTCGTGAAATGGTTGATTTTACTCATGACAAACAACATGCATGTAAGAAAAACTAGGAATGCAAAGGAGTGGCAATATAGCTATTATTAATTACAACAGTCATTAACTGACTTAATACTATTACTGTTCACCTCCTTACAATAGTCAGTGATGACCTATAAGTCAAAAGAAGTGTGATTACTTAGTTCAACTGCAAGTCATAGGATTATCAGTAGAAATATACACAAAAGGAAATAAAAACACAGAGTTAAATTCAAGTGATGCTAACTACTGAAAAAAAAAGTCAGCTTTCCTTCCTCAGTAATTTAGCTATTCTAGACATCTATTTCATACTGCTATTTTACAGCACATCCATTATAAGGACACAACTTAAATTGTTGACTGTACAGTGAAAAACCGTGTGGTCAACTGTACTCTACTTGCACACTGCAAGTCTTGCAAACAAGCAGCAGAGAAAATTTTTATAAGCTGGTAAGAAGAGATGTGTAGCACCTGAGCTCCACCTACAGGATGAAAACATGTAAAAACTATTTTTAATTACCCAACTAGAAGAGACTTGTTTATTCTAATGCCTTCAGATCATCATCTCAAGCCACTGCCATTTTACAAACTTGAAGTAACACCGATAAATTTGATTACCATTGCAGTGAAGGCAAACACTCCCTCTATCTGTACACATGCCCTCATGTAAACAGCTATCCTGTACTTCGAAGTTTAGATTTAAGCTTTCTAGTAAAAAAACCAACAGACCTGTGGAATTTTTCTAACTACTTGCCAGAAGAAGTGGGAAATTCTTTTTCCTGAAGTTTCCTATCTAATAGAAAATTGGAAAGTGTCTCAAATTATTTTGTAAAACATACACAAATGGTTCAAATGCATACTAAAATGACTAAAATTAACTTCTCCATTCGAGCACTCCAAGTATGATTGCATTTAGAAGTGCTCTTGGACCTCAATACCAAGAATTTGAGAAGGTGTCTATTGTTGCCATACTGTTTCTCTGAAACAGATGTGCAAACCTGGGGCTTCACAAATGGATATGTATTAAAAGAAACAGGACTGATACACACAAACACAGATTTGTAGAAAGTCATGCATGTTAATAGTACTCTGAAAAAAATATTTTTTGAAGTTCAATTATTCTATTAGCACATTTAAATATCTGAAGATATGAGTAATTCTGATGTTCCTTGGCCCTCTGATATACTAGACATTACCCTGCAAGCTATGCATGGTGGAACCAACTTTTTATTAGATATTTGCACCTCCCACATCTCTGCCTGCTCTGATCAACACACACTTGGTAAAGCCCCATGAAAATATTATCAGTCATCTCCAGAACACTTACAAAAGAAGTCACTGTTTCAAACAATGTAACCTGATCATGTGTATCTTACTTTATCTCATCAGACCTTAAAGTTAATAACACCTTATTTATTGCAAACAATACCATGCCTTTGATTTTCATGCCAGAGCATGCCAGATAATTATTTGGAAAACAGTAAGTCTAGAAATTGATGTTACTTGTGATACTAAGCAGTGTCTCCCAAGGCTATGGTTCCCATCTGCTAAAACCACACACAATAAAACCTTCTTCTGAGTTAAGATAGCCCATTTGGTTACAATACTACTGCTGCTGCCCTGAAAGAGCAGAAAATAACCACAAACACAGTACACTGACCATCTACATGCAGAGTCAGTAGCTTACAGAATGCTTACACGGATGTCTAAAAATATGATAAAATGTCATGCAAGCTTCACCACAGAGTATCTCATTTCTGAGGGTATGCTCTAGCTTTGTGTTCCTGTCATGCTACAAACTTGCTATTATTATACCTTAGGCAAATCTGTTTCTAGTAGCCAGCCCTGTAAAACCCAATAAGCAGTTAGAGATTGGTGGACAGATTGTTGAACAGGTAGGTAGGCAGTAAGTACATACAGAGCCCAATGTATTTTGCTGTTCTAAAGATGTTGTTTGGCTGCCATGTACTTGAAGGTACTTTTACGAAAAAAGCTTTTCTTGGAGAGCTTTTAAATTTCTGAATCCTCACCTCCACTATTCAATATAGCTATCTAATATTAAACTGTATGTGTCCAATTCCCATGATCAAGAGCAGTTCATTGACTCTGAGGAGCTTGTTCTGTACTGGGGAATATTATGGGTAATTTCACAAGCATTTTTAGGTTGCAGGATTAATCAATCACTGAAGGCAGAGTACTGAGGACCAGGAATGACTTCTTTCTGCAGTCAGAAAACTGCTTCAGCACAATGTTTCTGCAACATTTGAGACTGAAAACTACCTCGTGTACTTATTGTCCTACATACTGACATACAACCATTTTAGTCGACACAAGGTTCATGTAATTTACCACTAAGACTATGCATTGATCTCAACCATAGGACTAGTAATCAGATTTTGGGATCCATGTTATCTATCATCCTCCTTGATCTCAGTCTACTTCTGCGGACCAGCTGTCTAGAGCTGACAGTACAGCCACCAACTTCCAAAGCAAGCTCACAGCACAACTTCAAAGGTGGCAGAAAGGAAAACCTGGAGATAGGTTTTTAGAAGATGTCTTGTATATGTCCTCTGAAAAAACACCTAGTTATATTTATCACAGCCATGAAAACATGGCACTAAATTTCATGGACTGTGATTTAGCTGCTCTTACAGAAAGAAAAGAAGAATGAAAAACAGAAAGCCAATGCTCATGAAATAGAGCTTTATGCTGGTGTACATAACACTGCATGGTTCTACAAAGAGATCAGATGTATGTACGATTCCAAAATAAATGGATTAACATCAGTTTACAGATCTGACCACACAAATCTTGTTGATTACATAAAGTTTGCCAAAGCATGAAAGTTAGTTGCTTTGCTCTAACTAGAAATGAAATCATATGACATATAAAAAACTAAGGTCCATTTTAATTACCAATTTTGTTTACTATATCCTTTTATGTTACTGAGCTGGATTTTGTATGTAAAATGCTCTTGCTTATTTATCTCCAGCTATTGAGTATATTGGGTCTTCTCTGCAGCAAACATAAAATCACGAGGAACTTTGGAAGTAACACCATCCAGGCCTGAAAAAGAACAGACTGGAACCTACACAAGTTTGCTCAAATTACCAAGGCTTCTGCATTGTAGCTAGTGTGCTTCTCAGATTTAAATCATTACTGAAGAAGATGTAGAAGCGGACACTGAATTTCCTGCTTAAATCCTATGAGTACTTTATTTTCTGGAGCTACTAAGATTTATTAAAGTGGTTAATAATAATTACTTTCTTGGCAATGTCTTCACTGGGCTTTTCACTGCTCCAAAAAAGGTAGACAACAGCAACATGTAATATACCAATATTAAAAGGTTATCTAAAATAACACAAGTGTGCCTACCACTCTAAAAGCATAGCCTGCTTCTAAACAAATTGTTAAACACAGAGTTAAAAATATTTCCTCACGTGGAATGTTCAAAACTTACTATCTTGCTTTTGAAGTCATACCACTTTATTTCAGTAAAAATAATCAGTTCGATATCCATCAAGTTCCAAATGTCAGGGTGTCATTTCCCTTTTCCCTTAATAATAAGTTTTGTTTTACAATTACGATAATGATTGAATGTCCACCAGAACTGACAACAGCCCCCTTCTTCAATAAGCTACAGTTGTTTTTGTTTTTAGCAGGCATATATAAAATCAGAATAACCTGCAAAGGGTGCAATTCAGATACATGAATTTCTGTTGACTGTAAAACTGTTTCAGTTATTTCTTCTCTTTCCTGACCAAATCTTCAATATGTATTTCATTTCAAAGTGTATTATTATTATTATTAAAAACTGATCTTCATACGTCCTCACCCAAAGCCAGGGATGGCAATCACTATGGAACTTGTGAAGCATTTATATTGACTATCAGGTATTCTTTTGTCCTAAACAGATCCTGGATTCTTCCATGTCGACAATATGCCTTGGCCATTACATACAGAAACATATCTGCAGTGGGGGTAAAGAGGAGGAGGGGGGTGTGGAAAAAAAAAAAGAAAAAACATAAAAAGAAAGAGGTGGAATGGTTCAGTTCATAACAAACTGTTGTGGGAGAGAATCTTAGACTGCCACTACATATGGTGAATTTAGTATAGGCAAAGCCTGAATAATTTCATCAGACAGTTATTTATGACAACTGTGCAGAGTTAGAGAATCTGAATTATCTTTATGGTGCTTCTTTCCCCCAGCCCCGAGTAAGTTTCACCGAGTAAGTAAATTTACACATTGAACTTTATAACTGCAAAGACTTAACTGTTCAGTAACTTCTGGAACCACGTTTATTGAAATACTGGACAATAATTCCTAGTAAATTTGTCATCATGTCGACTACACATCACTTGCATACATGATGAATGTTTTTATGCAATATAAATATTATTAGGCAGAAATTCTCAAACCAGCTGTGAGAGAAAGACTGCCAAGATACAAGGTTCCAAGAAAACAAGTTAACTCACTGGAAATTGAGTGCTAATCGGTGCAGATGTACACGAAGACTGGCACAGCTGTATTACATGACTGGAATCCACGCTGTAAAGAGCTGAATATTGCTACAGAAACATAATAATTTGTCCAGAGCCAGTTTAATGATTTGAATATAATGTTACACTACTAAACACAGACATATTCCAACCCTGTAAGAATAGCCCTAGACGGTATCTAAATACCGATGTATTAATTGCAGTGTAACAACTGAAACACTGGTACACTGTAAGAATGACTACTGTGTTAAATCAGACATTAATGGATGACTAGAAAGTCTTTACTTTCTGTAAGGGTCTGTGGTGGGTGACCATCACATATTATCACAGATAAAGAAGCTACAAAACTCAATCACGCAACTATGTAGAAACACGAAGTAAAGCATGACAAATACATATAAATACTCCTCATTTATAACTCACAGGGAAAAATAAACTCCCATACAAGTTATCAATAAGTGCTCAGCATAACAAAATGTAACTTCTCTTTGGCTCAAACCTCCAAATGAAACCAAGAAATGAGAATGCAATAGGCAGGCTCATCTTCCACACTTGGAAGTGGGCAGAAGGAGTAATTTTAATGCTATACTAACCCTATCAATGTTGTAACTGCAAAACTGGAATTGAGCAGAAAATCTAACTGTAAACAAGCTGAAGGACCAAAAAAAAAAAGTACTTACCTTCGACTAGTTGTTTTCTTTTCTGTCTTAGTTTCTTCCTCTTGAAGTTGCTGTTTGGCATTTTCACTTGTATCAATTTTCAACTTCTTGGCAATGCGTTCTTTCATTTGAAATCTCTCATTGCTAGCAGCTTCACCTTCTACACTATCAGCATCTTCATCACGTTCTTCTTCCTCCTTTATTTATTTCAAGTTACAAAACTTCTTTAGCTTTTTTGTTTAACTACAGAATGTTGAATATAGAAAGCTTTTCTTTCAAAGGTAATCCCTTACCAGAAAAGAAAGGCAAAAAACTTTATTTCAAAGCAAACTTTTCAAATGAATATCTCATTTGCTTCAGAGGGAACAAAAAAATAGAAATTTGATAACTAAATATTTTTTCACACACAATTTACATGTTTTCTGTATGGCTGAAAAAACTAAACCAGTCTATTCTAGATTGCAAACCTTATGGGTCTGCAGAAGACCGCATAGTAACGTGGTATTAGTCCAGTCATTTTTCATCAATCCAAAATTCGATCAAGGCAATCCATTAAACGTTTCCTTCATTTTCCACAAAAGAAAACCAAAGCTTATTAAGAACTTCCTGCCACAGGGCTACGCTACAGTCATGACAGAATGGGAGATGTTTGCCCATCAGTGTTGGTGAGCAGATTTTGAAATACCATATTGATCAAAAGAGGCTGTGAAAACCTGGGGAATCAGTCATCCTGACTTGCTACACAGGTACTACGCTTCCAGGTCTAGCAGAGGAAGGCAAAAGGGGATAATCGACCTTGGATCAAAGACATGGAGGGAGAAATACGTCATTCCTTTCAGTAATGAAGAAGCCTGACTAGACCAAGGGATCTAAGTTTGACTACTTTCTTCCTTGAAGAAGGAAGCCTGCATGAATCTTAATGGAGGATGCCAGCTGAAAGACTAGATGGTACATCTTTTTATATTTATTTTGAAGTGATGCTAATTAGCTAAAGAAAAAGCATAAGATGCTACATGATTATAACTTCAACCACACAGAGAGCAAGGACAGATTTAGAAATGGTGTCACAAAGGACAGTACTGTGTCCAGGAGACTGCCAGGATGTCAGTACTTGGAGATGAACACTGAAGACAATGTGCATGTCCCGTTTGTGACTGACAGGTAGGAGGAAGCGTAGCATGAAGACCACGTCCATAAATGTGGAGAAGGGAGAAAAATAAAAGCAGCAAGAGGCACAATTTTGGGAACAGAAGAGAAAAATCAAGAGCTAGACTTCAGACGTTGTATTTGAGTCACTATTTAGGAATCATGCCTAGATTTTACATTTAGACAAGAGGAGATCAATCAAGAATAAAGAATTAAATCTGTGAATATTCGGCACAGTAAAATAGCTGAATATTTTGTCAATAAAGTAACTGAAAGGTTGTTGTGAGTGTTTTGTCTGTTTGATTTAAACAGGAGAAAGGGAAGAACGGAACAGGATCAGCATTTCACTTAATTTCCCAGAAAGTTAGAATTTAATAGAAGAGATAATGAAACTTTCTGAAGGATTTGCTTACTTGATAAATTATCGGGGAGATAGGATAATAACTGATCTCAATGGCAGGGGACAGAATCCAGAAAAGGAACATGACAGGACTGTGTTCAAGGTGTTTAACAGCCAAGGATAAAGATAGACTTCTGGTGGTGATTTGGCTAGGGCTTAGGTAAGAGTATTTCACCGAAACACAGAGTTGGATAGGAGTGTTTCTAGAATTAAAATGGACAACTCTAGAAAAATTGCAATTGCTAACTAGTAAGCTGATTAAAAATCACAGAAATCTGAGTAGCAGGAGGATGGCATTTTAAAATGGGAGAGGCAAAATGGTTCAACTTGTCCAATGCAGCTGCAAGTCTTCCATTCCCCTCATTCTACACAGAGTATCACTGGTTTTCTTCTAGAAAAACACTGACAAAACAGTATTGAGAGATTTTGTGTCAGAATAACTAATGGCTACTGTATGTTATATGATTTAGCCATTATTGAATTGTGGGGCAGATATCAAACTTTATCTATCCATTGTACTACATGAAACTTACCGTTCAATGCCTATCTAACAAACAGGGAAAGGAAAACAAGTTGTGTAGAAATGGGAAATAGGAATGTCACTGCTGCAGAAAAAAATTTCAGTCTTGTGAATACATTTCATATAATGTTTTCAGCACAAAAAAAGATTTAACAAATAGTGATGAGGTACTGTTAATATACAGGATCCAACTCTCAGAGCATGAAATATATGACCTGGAGGACTGCAGTAAGAGAAACAGGATGACATTTAATAGCATGAACAGCAAGGTCAGGCACTTAGGGAATAGTAACAAGAGTTTCTCTTACACGTGAGGGACTTGTTATTTCGGGGAGGTAGGGAGATCTGGAAGAATTATTTGTTCATAGGATGGCTATAAAACTACCAACGTGTTGCAGCAGTGTAAATGTGAAAGTGATCCAGTGATGTGTTAACTCAAGTAAATCCAAGAGAGATGATAAAATACTAGCACCACTTTACAAGGCTCAGGTAACTGCCTTCAATACTAGCTAAGATCTTTCAATGAAATGAAACCTAAGGAGAGCACCTGCAGTAGAGAAAAAAAAACCCTTCCTATTTCCTACTTCATGACATTATTACAACAGCATTCAGATTAATTAGGCTGAAAAATGAAAAAAATATTTAAATATACCTAACATGCCCCTGTTCTGTATTTTCTAAATCCAGTTCACTTAACAAAGATTTATTTGAACATCTGAAGTATTATTAGTTACGTACTCTTCTCAGAGTCCTTCTAACACTTAAATGCTCCTGCACAGCAGAAATTACAAAGAAGAGTACAAGAACCTGAACTTATGCTATTCTTTGCGGAAAAAACAACAGGAAACAGGGTAGAAGCAGACTGTTTTCCATTTTTTAGGCACAAGAACGGGATACATTGTGTCTTTTCTTCACTTCCACAGTGCATCAGCTAACAGTGCAGTACCTGTGCATGGTGGATAGATATGGAAAACCGTACTTTTCAGGATTCGGTTTGGGGAATGGGAGATTACATTCAAATACTACATTGCAATCAAATACTATATCCTTTTCTCAACAGCAACTCAAAGGGGTACTCCTGTGACCAATCACTAATGGCAAAGACATACTTCAGCTGGCAACCCTACTCTGCACCAGGTATGACATTTCCTTGTAATTAAAATAGTCTCCATGTCTGGTTGAATTTTACTGCCTGGTTATTCAGATTTCCTGTCTTTCAGAAGTAACAATCTTGATCAATACAATTTAAGTGATAAACACTCACTCAATTTTTGTGAACTTAAAGAAATATTTCCAACAGGACTCTCACTCATACACAGACTTCCCCTCAGACACTGGAGTTATATTGTTATTCATGACAAACTTAATTTTAACGACTTCTTTTTAAGAAACCATTTCAGGGTTTTTATTAATGACTTGTTGCTCTGCAGTACATAACCTCTCATATGCCTACTCTGCTGACCAAAATATCTGGTAAGCAGTTTTTATAAAATGCAGTAGGTAGTATGCAGTAGTAACTCTACCTTGCTGTGAACATTCATGGCGGCCAAATCTTACAGTTCTGAAAGGGCCGACAGCTTTTCGGTGGAAATCTGATTTGAGCTATTTTTCAAAAACCTCTAAAGTAGCATTTGTTTTCCTCAGAAAAATTTAATTCACACACAGTAAAAAACAAAGACTTATTTGTAAAAAAAAAAAAAGTTACTTACCTCACTTAAATCCCTTTCTTCACTTGCTGATTCACTAAAAGAAGAAAAAGAATCGTAACTACTTTGAAGTACCAGACAAGATTTAAAATATTGTTTAAAAAAACAATTCTTACATGAAAAAAAGAAATAATTGTTTGGTTAGCTACTAGAAATTTTAGTCAACTTTGTCATTTATATCACCCTCATATTCGTTTTACAAGTATCAATTAAGATCCTTTCTATCATTTGACTTTCTAATTAGAAATGTTTAAAAACACAGGATAAAACCACAGACTTTCACACAACAGACAAATTCTAATCATATCTTCAGCTACCCAGACAAAACACTGATACACAGTTAAAAGAAAATAAAAAACACAAAACCACCTCACTTAAGATGGACATTTTGGATCTCGTATCAAACAATTTCTAGCATTTCGTTGCAAATAGTCTGTATTTTGGAAAGCCTTCTTTATGTAGGCATGTTCAACATACACTGTACTGATAATTAAGCTTAATGTCAAAACGTTCATTTGTTATACAGCTACAGTGTAGTATCTATTTGAATATACAAAGGATAACATAGCCACTGTTACCTGTCACAAACTACCAGCGAAGACTCTTAAAAGATTTTTCCATACCACAATTTTAAAAAAAAATTATGTTAGAGAAACAAAGCAAGGAATATTAAAGGAGCCCCCAAAGTCAAGGCTTTGAGGTGCTCTCTAAGCCAACAATAAGAAATCAAGGTCATCACAGAAACTGTAAATCTGTTGGAATCAAAGACATAAATTTCATTAAAAAAATTAATCTAGAAATTTCTTAATAGAAAATTATAATTTAAAAAAAAAATCAAACAAAAAAAAAAACAACAGAGAACCAAAAACCAACCAAAATCACATTTGTAAGTATAAAGAAAATATTCAGAATGCATCCAGGGCTGCAATTCTGATGTTAGTCCTGAACAAGTAGAAAGCACTTTAAGAGGCAAAACCTGGAATTTTGACACAGCTATAAAGGGAACTGCTGTAGCATCCTCCCAGAGTGTTTTGAATGGACTACACGTGGTTGTGGATAATCTCTGTAATATATTTGTACTCACACAGAATCTCTAAGCAAAAGTTTTTATGGAAACTAAGTAATCCTGGGGTGATGGGAAAGTCCGTGCATGAATAAATGAAGTGTAAAACATGGGAAATGAAACTTAGAAGCAAACAATCACTTCTTGCAATGGAGGGAGATCGCTACTGTATATGTAGGCTGTGTTGGGGATTGAGCTGTTTACTCAGGCAAACAGCCAGGTCACTGAAATTTTTGATAATACTAAGTTAGTCAGGATAGTAAAGCCAAGCGCAGACTGAAGAACTGCAGAAGGACCTGAATGATAAGGCAATAAAATAGACAGCTGAAATTTGAAGTAGATAAAAGTAAAGCTATAGACATGAGGAAAAGGAGTCCCATATACAGAACAAGGAGCTCTACATACAGAACAAGTTCTCAGTTGACCAACATTGATCATGATGTGTCCCTCAGGGGTCTGTACTGGGACCAGCACTGTTTAGAAACAGTATGAATGAGAAGAGACAGTGGGATCGAATGCACCCTCAGCAAGTCTGCAGATGTCACCAAGCTGAGCGGTGCAGTTAACATGCCTGAGGGACTGGATGTCATTCAAAGGGACCTGAACAAACTTGAGAAGTCGCCCATGTGAACCTCAGGAGATTCAACAAGGCCAAGTGCAAGGTCCTGCACATGGGTCAGGGGTTGTCCTGGTATCAGTACAAGCTGGGAGATAAAGAGATTGAGAACAGCCCTGAGGAGAAGGACTTGGGGGTGTTGGTGTATGAGAAGCTCAACATGAGCTGACAGTATGTGCTTGCAGCTCAGAAAGCCAACCATATCCTGTGCTGCATCAGAAGAAGCATGCCCAGCAGGCTGAAGGAGGCGATTCTGCCCCTCTATTCTGCTCTCGTGAGACCCCACCTGGAGTACTGCACCCAGTTCTTGGGCCCCCAACATAGGAAGGACACAGACCTGTTGGAGCAGATCCTGAGGAGGGCTGCAAAAAAGGTCAGAGGGCACCTCTGCTATGAAGACAGGCTGAGAGAGTTGGGGTTGTTCAGCCTGGAGAAGAGAAGGGTCCAGGGAGACCTGACTGTGGCCTTTCAATACTTAAAGGGGGCTTATAAGAAAGATCGGGGCAGCCTTTTCAGTAGGGCCTGTAGCGATATGACAAGGGGTAATGGTTTCAAGCTAAAAGAGGGTAGATTCAGACTAGATATAAAGAAGAGATCTTTTATGGTGAAGTTAGTGAAATACTGGAAGAGGTTGCCCAGAGAGACTATAGATGCCCCATCCCTGGAAACACTCAAAGTCAGGTTGGATGGGGCACTGAGCAACCTGATCTAGTTGAAGGTGTTCCTGCTCACTGCAGAGGGGTTGGACTCAATGACCTTTAATGGCACCTTCCAACCCAAACTATTCTGTGACCTTATGATAAGCAAGTTCTTGGAGCTGATACATTTTCATGGAATTGTCTCAGCTCAGCATTCCACAGTGGTTAAAAAAACAAATCAGACGTTAAGTATTAAAAAGAAATAGAGAAGAAAACAGAGACCAACTTTATGAAAGGATAGTGTTTTATGATCCACCTCATGTTAATATGTTGTTTAGATTTGGAAAAAATATTTTAGAACAGAATGAGAATTGGGAAAAGCAACAAGAATAACCACAAGCACAGAACAACTTCTATGTGAAGAAAAGTTGAGTAGGCTTTAAAAGTTTAGGCTAGAAAAGAGAGAGCCTCCCCCAGAAGGGACTGTGGTAAAGAGACGTATAAAAGGGACTGACTGCTTACTGTATCTGGCAGCAGAAGTGTTAGAATTTATGAAATGACGCCAGCAGCAGCCAGGTTCAGAACAAAAAGGGGAGTTACTTCTTCCTGCAGCAGCCATGAAGGCATGAATATAAACCCTATTACAAGAGACATTCAGTACTTTGATGAGAGCTCTATTACGGATTACTAAATAGATGAACCACATCAACCTCTGACAGCCACCTGACCTCAAAGTAGATGGAGGGCTGGGGTACTACTCAGGTAAACATTATGCTTGCTCTGCTTTTATTCTTCGCTGGACATCCAACGATGGCCAGTGTTGGTGACAGCACAGTGGGTTAGAGCAACATTTGGTCCAATCCAGCACTGACATTCTTAATTTCGTAAAGACTAACAGACAATGAGTATACATAATGCTAATCAGGTTTAATATCCTGAAAGTAAATCTGTTCTGGAAATTGGAAATCACAGATTAACCTTCTGACAGCAGGAACTGAGCTGAGATGTGGATCATCCTTCAGTAGATCATGACTACTTTTACTTTTTCCCTTCATGCTCTGTTAAAAAAAGAAAAAGAAAAAAGGTATTATAAATTTCAGTGTCTAACAGAGTAAGGGGTGAAAAAGGATAATTACAAGAAAAAGATAATTTTTCTTGTTAGCTTTAGCCTAACCACGAAGCATAAACACTTTTAGTAGAAAAAAGAACAGAGGAGTTTGAGAAAGAAGAACAAACTGACCCTATGGATTTAAAAAGTATTTTTGCAACAGCAATGCACTTAATTTTAAAGGAAAGAGGGAAAAAAAGAAGGATTGTTTAATCATCACAATAATTACACATCATATAGATACATGGTATGGCATATCTACTTAAGTGAACGAAGAGGTAAGAACGTGACTTTCCAATAACATCACATGACAACTCTAAGAACTACCATGTACAAAGCAATTGGTGGAACATTAATTAGACCTCTTGGAAAAGAAAAAGAAAAAAAAAAGATAAATTAACAACCTGCAATACATCATGCAGGAATCATCTACTGAAGAAAACAGCCAAATAAATGTAACAACACTTAAGATCTTCAGGTAGAAAGAGCGCAGTAAGAAAGCATTTCCCACGCTAACGCAAAGAGTACACTTAAATTTCAGACTGAAAAATCTCGTTACAGAAACAGTCTGTATTGTGACCTGAATGCCTCCCTTTCAGCCACATTTTATAATCCTTTCAGGAAGACAGTAGTAGTGTGGACAACAAAAATCTTACTCATTTAAACACAACTTCAATTTTTTATTATTCAGCAATATGAAAAATTAGTTTCTTCAACAAGTAATTTGTGTGTGTTTTCAGGAGCTAGAAAAAACCTAAGACAAGCGCTTACCACCTTTGTAAACTGCTCCAAAGAAGTACAGACAATTAAACTATCATTTTGGACACTGAAAGCTTCAGTTTAAAGATGAATCAACAATCAGTAGGGGCCCCACTGTCAGGTTCCAAGTGCACTAATAGCCTTAGCAGCCTTGAGTTTTACTTGGAGCTCCTCTGCCCATGAGCACCATTTCAGCTCAGGCCTGAGAATCCACTCACTGCCTGAGCTATGTTAGAACTGTACCTGCACCTAAACCTGTCTTTCAGATGGGCCTGCTGCACCCACATTGTAAACTTGTCTCCAGACCTGTTTCCTGTCCCATCTCTTGCTGCTCCTGACTGGACTCTCTAGATGGGGACCTTGGTGTTGGTTATTGCTTGCCATGTCCAGGGCTGTTGATGGATCCTGTTACCAGCAACCAACTCCACCTACTGAACACAGATCCTGTGGGATTGTGTCCCTACTGGTGTGCACACAGCCTGCGCTGGAATTGCTCTTGTCTCCTCGCTCACCCTCCCTTATGCACCCACTCTGCTCTTGCCATTGACATGAAATTCCCTGATCCTGTGATCTCTGCCTTCTATAACCTCCTGGGGTACACAAGTTTTCTTTCTAAGATTCATACTCTCTATAACCATTTAGAGAGTCTCTTGATACAGAAGACACAATTTGAGCTGTACATTCGAAAGACAACTGTGGCCCTAATTCCTTGTTTAATCTCTTTTTGGAAGTATCTATACTTATCACTTTAATCATGTTCTGTGGCATAAATGTTCACAACTTAAATTCCAAGAGAGAGAATTAATTTTTCTTTGTACATTTATTTGCTCATTTATCCTTGTGTCTCAACTTTCATACAGTAAGAAACAGGAAATAACCATTCTCATCCTTCCTCCCCTCTCTCCCTTTATTTAATTTTAAAGTTACCATGATCCAAATTCCCACTTATCTTTCTTGCCCTTCTTCGTATAGTCTCAGGAACAAGAGTCTGGTGATGCACTGCAGCAAAGACCCTCACTTAGACTAAGCATAGCACAGGCTGAACAAGTCCACAGGAGAAAATTGTTCATAATGAGGAAAATGGAAGAAAGACTTAGAGAGACATTCTTAAATTCAATACTTACTTGGACAATATGATGTGACTAAGACAAGAATTCTTATTTTTTGCATGTAAAGATGAAATCATTAAATACCATAAAAAAATCATCCTGATAACATGGTGTTTTCATTACTCTTTAGATAATTTTAAGTCTTGGCCTCACTGTACTGAAAATTAACAGAAAATATTCCCTTTTCTCAGATATGTTAGAGGATTCCTCAGTTACTTGTAGATTTTCCTCTCAGCCTCAGTCCTTATTATATGGAAACAAGCAAGACTTACTGCACCTAACAACAAAGAAATTCACAGAAGGATTCTGAATTTGTAGCTGTCAAAGAATCCCATTATTAACTCTGACCTTCAATTTTTCTTAATGAAAACAGATAATAAAGTTGGTGCTGAAGTTCACATACTTCATCTTAATCTTGATTAAGATAACGTCCAGAACTATAGAGACAGTGATCTAGACCTATTAGAAACAAGTAGTGACGTTTGGGAAAAAAGGTTTCATTCTGTTCTGAAGAATGCACAGAAATTCTGCATAAACAGTTCATTTGGTTATTTTGCCAGCTACAGCTAGTTCAGAATTCAGTTAGAACAAATATAAGGATGACATTTTAAGACTGAGTTGAAGGCAGCATGGCAACACTGACACTCAGCTTGTCATGAAAGAGGTGTTCTATTTAGATAATTTTAGACTGAAAAGCAACTATTTGGCGTGAAAGGGAAGAACATCAAAGTAACTGAGTTAAATGCAATATTAAAAACCAGACATATACCAAGAGCCCAACTGAAGATGAGTATGTTATGGTAAACAAGTATAGTTAGTCTGACTGGTAAGTTGAAACAAGAAAGAAAAATAGTTAAAACTACTGTTGTGATACATCTCTACTATCATCCTGATTGGTACCATCTCATTGTAATACTGTCCATCATTATTTACTGCTGTCTTTTTATTAAATCCTGAGGACTATTTTTTCTCTTATGTGGTCCAGAACTCAGAACTGTGCAGTCTGATCACTAACTGACGTAAGTAGGTATCCAAACTGCACAAATAATTAAGAAAGCCTAGGGCTCCAGAAAAATATTTTGGTCAGCAGTAGAAATGAGAATGACAACTTGTTAAAGAAATTTTTAAACTAACCTTATTTAAGTGGCAAAGTCAGATGAGGAAATGTTAGATCAAAGACTACCTATGCAACACTAGTTCTGTGAATGTGGACAACTCATAACAGTGCAATATTTATTTATGACAAGGCACCATTTTCCCCACAATAACCCCACTTCATTTTGCACACAGAATGGATATACATAAGAAAATGGAGCTAAGAATGCACTGGCAACGAACATGTTGGTAGAACACTTGAGATTTGAAATAAATCATCAAATCACACTTTTATAAAGAGGTAAAGAAGAATAAAGTAACTATCACCTCTATGAATTTTAAACAGCAACATATCTACATTATGAAGTATGAAGCTTTAGGTTTATGGAAATGTAAAAATATCACACAGTAACTGAAGGCACCTTCAAAGTTAGAAAACCTAAGCTTTTTCAACATGTTAAAAGAGTAGAATCATAAAAACTCAAGTAATTTCTAATATTATGTTCAAAACTCAAACATAAGAACAAGTTTTAGAATTTTAGAGCTTTTCACAAGCATGTAGAAAAGAAAAACAGGGATGATTCATTAACAGTACCTGACTAACTCTATTGACTTCCTCCTCTTCTTCTTCAGCTTCTTCCCCAAAGGAAAGCAGGTTAAAATTTCTTTAAGAGAAAAAAAATATTTCTAGTAAAACCTTAAGTACTGTCTTCACATTCCATAAACTGTAAACATATTACTTTCACACTGTATGCTATTTTTAAAAAAACCTTTTTGTTCTGCTAAACGTACCAGTTTCAAATGACTACAAACATGTTGTTTTGCAATAAACCACGAATATTTAGAGAAGCATGTTCTATTCTATTCCCAGGACAAAACAACCAGGATAGCTAAGCATCACTTAGAAAATGGTAGACAGAATTCAAGAATGTCTGCCCTGACTAACTTTCACAGACTCTTAGATGCTGACAACTCTGAAACAGAGCAGGTTTTTTGTTTTGGTTTGGTTTTTTTTTGTTAGGGTTGTGTTTGTTTTTTTTTTACAGGGCAACATTCAAGTACCAAATACAAAACTTGCAAGATATGGCAGGTCTGACAAGCATCAAATGCACACACATTCACAGAATGTAATTAAAAGAAACAACGATTTTTTTTTTATTTATTTACACTATGTTGGAACCAGTCTGTCACAACACGTATTTCTGTCCAACAGAACTGACAGCATACACAAACTTTAGATTTCCTATTACTTTTCAATGCATGTTTATGACTCTGAAGTTTCATTCACAGAAACTTCACATTTACCTCAAACTAAGCTATGACCTAGTTACTAGTACACGTTAACTTCAGTGTCATCTCTGTCACAAGAGAATGATTGTACATTCTTGCCCCCAGGGAAGGCTTAAGCTACCTTTTACCTCTTTTGCACAGCTCAGCTGATGCACAGTAAACACTTCAGTCAGAGCAACTGATCTTTAAGCTCTCTTCACAAACAGGGAAGTAGGTTTTGCTAAGATCAGAGAACACTCCTCTGTGCATTTTGGTAAAGCCTTATGTTTCAAAAGCAGAAATGAAAAGCTATTAACCGGCAAACTGCATATATTTACTTTGTGCCTTTTACTTTGGACTTTTTAGTTTCTTCTTCTGGTTTTTCCTTCTTCAGCTTTCTATTTGGTCGTGGAACAATGTCATCAAAAGGATTAAACAAAACCTGTTAAAAAAGTAACATTTTAGACATCTCTTCAGTAAGTATTTTCTTATAATTAAATGATTCAGTATTTTAAAACTATATTTAAAAAGACATGACAAGTTTTCATACTAGAACACAGTTTTCTGAACACTACAAACAACAGAATTTTAAAATTTCAGACCAGAACATACTCACCTCAGTACTTCTTATTTTGTGTGGACTGAGAGGTCTTTCTTCCTTGTCAACTTCTACTTCAGCCAGGCGCAACATGTTATATATAGTATCTCCTGTAACCTGTCAAATTTATAAAAAAGGTTTGAAAGCCCTTGCCTAAATTTTTTGTTACTTATTCTGGAAAATACAAAGCAATTATTATGTAAAGAATTTTGAAAATACAAATTACATAGGAAATACTGCAAGCAGGTAAGACTTCTAAAGGATAGCAAGTGCAATGTACAAAGGTCTGGTTTTTTATTTTATTTTAAATTTAACAGCAAAAGTGAAAGGAATACAGGTAGCTAAACCTGCATTTTTGAGAGCATATGCAGAGGAAGATGTCAAATTTTTACTGTGAGCTGTGAAACAGAAAACCAAAAGACACTGTGAAATAAAAAAAACAGATTATTTTCTTTCATGTAAATCATGAAAGTGGTAAATTAATCTTATGTTTTTCATTTTCCTGATTGTTTTCAGGTAATTAGAAGTTACAAACAGAACTTTCTACATTGTCACTAGTATTAGATGAACTAATTAATAACAGTCATAATAATATTAGTAAGATTATTCAAAGGAAGTACACCACAAAAAATATAACTTAGAAGAATAACAACCACAAAGTAGATAATGACAGGAACATAGAAATATTTCTACCAGATGTGGGAAACAGATGTGTTCTGAGACAGCTTAGAAAGCAGTGAAATAAAATTCAAATGTACAGAGCAGCAAGCAACACTAAAATTGCTTTGAATACAGAGAAACTTATAGTGGCTTCTGCCAAAGCCAAACTGGGACTCCAGTCTGTGTGGCAGACCTTTCCAAAGATTGTGTGCTTGTTATTAAGTTCAT
Organism: Psophia crepitans; assembly: GCA_013399095.1. Taxonomy (NCBI): domain Eukaryota; kingdom Metazoa; phylum Chordata; class Aves; order Gruiformes; family Psophiidae; genus Psophia; species Psophia crepitans. The sequence goes on from VWZZ01004397.1 coordinate 101,477, forward strand.
CTGCACGACCCAACGTGAAGAAAAATTGACTCCCATTATCATGGGGCCCAGCATTTGCCATAGCAACAAGTCCTCTTCGATTAAATCGCAGTCGTGAATGGAACTCATCCTGGCAAAGACAGAAGAGGAAAGAACAGGATTTAAGCATGTAACTATTTTTTCCACTTCTTTAGCTATGGCTTATTTACATCAATATGCACACAGAGAAATATGCTGTTAATTTTATTTTAAATTCAGACAGACACAAAACCAACGCCTTTTGAAAGTTAATGCCACAATTGTATTTAAAAGCTCCTGTTTTCAGCAGAAAAAATATTATTTTTAGTCAATGTTTTTTCTTCGTAGTGTCTACAGTAATGCAAACAAGTGAAAAATCTTCAGAAGAAACCATGAGCACGTAACCGGCAAACACCAGAAGAAAAATGTCAGAAACTAGTATATCAATAATAGAAAGACACATGATTAAATAAACAAATAAAATCTAAGTTTTGTCTTGTTAACTTCCTCTTTCTCCAATCATTGACTAATAATCAATTGTTATTGATTGGTTTTTGTTGGAATTTGTTATCCCCCCCCAATGTTAAAAAAATCCTAAGCATTTCTGAAAGTAATTGCATTTCATACATTTCTTTTAAAACTATCGTTCTTGTTAACCACCACATGTAGGGGGAAAATCCTAACTCATGTAAAATAACTGGAAACTCAGTAACAGACTGTAATAGTACAAGATTGCAAAAATCCACAGGAAGAATATTTTCTGGACCATAAGAAGGCAGAATAGGCCTACTTCCGAAACAAGGTGAAAGCAATGAGTAATTGACTCGGTTTTGGCTGGGACAGAGTTAATTTTCTTCATAGTAGCTAGTACAAGGCTGTGGTTTGGATTTGTTCTGGAAACAGTGTTGACAACACAGGGATGTTTTAGTTACAGCTAAGCAGGGATTACACAGAGCCAAGGCCTTTTCTGCTCCTCACACCACCCCACCAGCGAGTGGGCTGGGGGTGCACAAGGAGTTGCAAAAGAGACACAGCCAGGACAGCTGACCTCAGCTGACCAAAGGGATATTCCACACCACATGACGTCATGCTCAACATACAAAGCAGGGGGAAGAAGGAGGAAAGGGGCGATGTTCAGAGTGATGGTGTTTGACTTCCCAAGTCACTGCTACCTGAGATGAAGCCCTGCTTCCCTGGAGATGGCTGAACACCTGTCTGACCACAGGCATGGTGAATAACTCCTTTTTTTTGCTTTGCTTACACATGCAGCTTTTGCTGTACCTATTAAACTGTCTTTCTTTTAAGCCACAAGTTTTCTCACTTTCACTCTTCTAATTCTCTCCCACATCCTGCTGGGGGTGGGGGGCGGTAAGTGAGCGGCTGTGTGGTCCTTAGTTGCCACCCAAGGTTAAACCCTGATAGTGATATATATGAATACCATGGTAGTATCACAGTTCTAAACACTGCAATATTAAATAGCACTAATTTGAAGCAGTGATGCTAGTACAATATTGGTAATTTTTGTCTTGTTCTCTGATCAGGTACCAATCCCTTCCACAAAGTTCACGTTTGTGTTATGAGTCTACTCTAGAAGCAAGGAGATGGTAGGCCCAGAGACAGGCTATGCAGCTTTAGTCATGAGTTACAGGTGCTTGCCCCATCTGAAATAAAACAACCAGGCAGAACACAACAGAACACAGCTGCTGTGCATGTGTAGGTTCACTCAGGATCTGAGCCTGCTGCTTAAGAGATGAGCCATGCTTGTATCAATAACGCCAAAGAACACACGTACAGCAACATTTGCTAAATGAGACACAATGTGCGTAAACAACACACATTTCTGCACCTGAGTTTGCCACATATTAACACCTACTCTTCACTCTTTCACCTCCTTAATTTTCCTTGTGAAGTTCATGCTACTGAGGTTATACATTTATCATAATATTAGAACAGCTAGTTTTAAGAACTCTCAATTCAAAAAGGCATATTCAAAAATACTGATGCAACATGTGAAAGCAATTACTGTACACATATAATATTGCATTTCTGATATAAAGTTTGTTTTCTCATAACCTTGTTAAGAAATGTTAGGAAGAACTGATAGAGAATAACCAAAAATTAATGCATAAGATATACATATACATACCTTGAAGGGAGCTCCATAGATTGAATCTCCACCTGATCCAGTACCAGTGGGATCACCTCCCTGAACTATAAAGCCAGGCACTACTCTGTGAAATATTGTGTTACTGTAATAGTCTAAAAAAAAAAAAAGAAATATGAAAAGGGTATTGAATACGTGTAAGTGGTCTCAAAATCAAACTTTCATATAGATTATGCAGAGCTGTGCAGAGACAGTCGATTCTGCTATTTCTACTGGGTTCTCTCCTCCTCTACTGTCTTGCTTAGTATGACTTTATCTCTGCTACAAGTACTGCTGATTACAATTAGGAAAACAATCCAAAACATGGTGTCATATGTTTCTGTTGCAAAAGACACTGTATATCACTAACAAGATGATACTGATGAATCATTTTCTTTTCACTTTTTATCACTGGAATGATACTACCAACATACATCAATTTAAAAGGACAGATAAGATTACTATGCTCTGTCCAAGCCAACACCTCACATACATGCTCACTAGAACGGAACATAGATGTCAACCCTTTCACCACCTACACGTTGTACCCAAACAGATAATTTTCACAGAATGAAATATGTGGTGCATTTTGGTACCAAAGTTACCTTCTTTTATCTATCTATCTATCTGATAAGAGTTATGAGATCATGAACAAAAGGAATGAAAACTTAACTATTTAACAGGCATTTCTGGCTGTTGTGGGTTTTTTGTTTTGTTTTGTGGGTTTTGTTTTGTTTTTTAATAAAAAAAAATCTACAGCATGCTGTAAGACAAAGCAGTATCTGCAAATGTTGCAGAGTAGCTAGATTATGTTCATGGATAGTTATATGCTAGGATGCTCACAAGAGAAATACTCATATTTATTATACAAAGCATAGGATCCTACACAGCAGTCAGGCAAATTCAGAAAGGAAATAAAGCCCAGTTCTTTAACAATGAGGATAACTGAACTCTTTGGACCTACCAAGGGCTAGGAAAATGATTTACCATTGCAAAAAATCTCCACATTAAATGTAAGAGCACAGCACAGACTGAATCTGTGCTGCAGGTACAAATCCTAGACTGCTATTTTTCCTTAACAGAGGAGGGCTAAAAGAGCTCTTAACCACTCTAAAAGTGCATAAATGGGATAATATGAGCAGCTAGAGAACACATAAATGCATCAGGTCCTTCACAAATTCTTGTTACAGTTTTCCCAATAGGAAGCTTCTCATTCTGATGCCTACAACTTCAGTGAAGAGTCTTACAGAGCTTCCATCAACAAAAGTATAGCAAATGAAACATCAGAAGCACCCTTTAAAAAATAGAAAATGTAGTAAAGATGGTAATACAGAAACCAGAATTTTGGAGGATAGCCAATACTGCAACATTGCCATTTCATGCATATATTAAAAAAGTAGTTATACTTTGTAGAGACTTGCTGAAAATAAGCCTTCCCAAGCATCAGACACACAACTTTCAAGTAACATTATGTCATCGCCTACATTTGAGTAAACCTTCTAATATTTTTATTTGTTTTCCACCTGGTTCCTTAATAATCTTTAAAAACACTGTCTGAGTGTTAGTTAATATTTTCTAAATACAAATTAATAAAGTTAAAACATAGTTATGACCTTTATTTTACAGATAAGACACAAAGACTGCTGTCCTGGTTTTGGCAGTGATAAAGTTAATTTTCTTTCTGATGGTGTAGTACTGTGTTTTGAATTTAGGATGAGAATAATATTGATAATGCACCGATATTGTTAGTCATTGCCAAGCAGTCAGGGACTTCTCAGAATCTCATAGTGCCCTTCTAACAAGAAAGCGGGGGACACCCAAGAAGCTGGGAGGGGGCACAGTCAGGACAACTGACCCAAACTGACCAAAGAGCTATTCCATACCATGTGACACCATGCGCCATTTACCACTGGGGGGCTGGGCTGAGAGGCAGGTCAGCTGGGGGTCTTGCACAGCATGGACTTCTGAGTGATGGAGTTTATCTTCCCAGGTAACTGCTAGGTGTGATGCAGCCCTGCTTTCCTGGGGATGGCTGAATACCTGACTGCCAACGGGAAGCAGTGAATGAATTCCTTGTCTCATTTTGCTTGAATGTGTGGGCTGGGAGGCTGGGCAGCTGGCAGCCGTGTGTAGCATTGACTTCGGGTGATAAGAAGTTGTGCTGCTCATCACTTGTTTTGTATATATTATTACTTTCCTTTTTGTTTTTGTCCTATTAAAGTGGTTTTACCTCAACCCACGAGTTTTCTCACTGTCATTCTTCCAGTTCTCTGCCCTACCCAGCTGGGGGAGAGTGAGCAAGCAGCTGCATAGTGCTCAGTTGCCAGGCAGGGCTAAACCACAACAGTCCTCTTTGGCACCCAAAAGGGTTGAGATAACGACAGATCTGACCAGAGCACGTTAAATTAATTGCAAGTGTACATTATATTAGTTTAATAATTGCTGGACACAATGTTGTATTAGCTGTTCACATGGTTGTGTTTTGTGAATTCTTACTGGTATTATGCATTTGCTATGGTGCTGCTTATCTTTTCTAGGAGCTGGATGAGGATCACAGAATCACAGAATCACAAGGGTTGGAAGGGACCTTGAAAGATCATCTAGTCCAACCCCCCCCGCCAAGGCAGGGGCACCTAGAGCACATCACTCAGGAA
>VWZZ01004397.1:112661-126890 GCA_013399095.1 Psophia crepitans
GGTCGGGCACTGGAACGGGTTGCCCAGGGAGGTGGTGGAGTCACCATCCCTGAGGGTGTTTAAGGAAAGGTTAGATATAGTACTTAGGGATGTGGTTTAGTGGGTAATAGGTGGTGGGGGGATGGTTGGACTAGATGATCCTTGAGGTCACTTCCAACCTTAATGATTCTATTCTGTTCAAAGCCAACTGTGTCCTGGGCTGCATCAGAAATAGTGTGGCCAGCAGGTCGAGGGAGGTGATTCTCCCCCTCTGGTCTGCTCTTGTGAGACCCCACCTGCAGTACTGCATCCAGCTCTGGGGTCATCAGTGCAGGAAAGACACGGAGCTGCTGGAGCAAGTCCAGAGGAGGGCCACAAAGTTGACTAGAGGGCTGGTGCACCTCTCCTACAAGGACAGGCTGAGGTAGTTGAGCTTGTTGAGCCTGGAGAAGAGAAGGCTCTGGGGAGACCTAATCGTGACCTTCCAGTGCCTAAAGGGGACTTACAGGAAAGCTGGAGAGGGGCTGTTTATCAGGGAGTGCAGTGACAGGGCAAGGGGTAATGGGTATAACCTAAAAGAGGGGGGATTTAGATTGGATGTTAGTCCTGTGAGGGTGGTGAGGCACTGGAACAGGTTGCCCAGAGAAGCTGTGGAGGCCCCCTCCCTGGAAGTGTTGAAGGCCAGGTTGGATGGGGCTTTGAGCAACCTGGTCTAGTGTAGGGTGTCCCTGCCCATGGCAGGGGGGGTTGGAACTAGATGATCCCTGTGGTCCCTTCCAACCCAAATGATACTGTGATTTTGTGATCTCATGTTTGCATTCAAAGGTTCCCCAAGCTTTTTTTGCATGCTTGTGCTCTGCTGAATGAATGAGGTCCTCGGTGATGGTTGCTGCTGTGTTGGTTGTTAGTTTTCTTCAGGATGAACACCTGGGAAGAAGGGAGTGAGAAAAGGAAGCTTCTAGTAATTTGTTTGCTTTTAATCATCTAAAACTTCATCTAGTCTAAACCCCTGCTTCCAACATTACTATTTAAAGCCAAAAATAGTAAAATTTCAGTCTCAGGAATTCAGTGGGAGCATTTGGTGACAATATTCTTGTCATCTGCTGGGTGTTTCTGTTGGAAATCTTGACAAACAGCACCTGTGCATATTATGGGAGATTTTGTAGCATGTACGTGACTGTACTGACCTCCCTTGCATGGAATACCAAATCTTTCTTTTCCTACAGGTCAGTTATGCAGTAGGGCTGAAATTTGCTGAGTATTTCAGAAAGCTTGAGACAAAGTAGGTAACTTGGGTGATCTTGTTTTCTAGTCCGAAGGTGTAGTGAACAAGCAGATGTTGTTTTGAGTATTTCTTTGACATGACATTGCAGAATACAGGTATATTTTTGTTCCTTGCTGCTTGAAACTTTCTTCCATGTTCTGTATCTCCTTACCTCTCATGGGTTTCCCTGAAAAGATGGTCATAAAACAGGCACCAAAACACTGCAGAGTTGATAGACCTCAAAGAGGATTTGTAATACAGAAGTGTAGGGATCTGCAAAAGACCATTTGTCATAATGGAATGTATGTATCTTTATTGTTTACCTTTCCAGTACTCTTCAGTACAGGGCCTAGACCATTGAGTTGTCCAGGTTTCCAAGTTAATTTTTAAGCCCGGGGTTTGAAGGCTTCTCTGTTACTTTGAGTATAATTTTCTGAAGAAAGACAGTGCTTGTCTCAGTAAATCAAAGTTTAAATTCATAGAGCTGATGTACCCCCTTTCTGGTTCTCTAATTTCTGTCATGTCACATTCTTGTTAAGTTTGCTTAATTATTATTTAAATAAATGACCTAGTTATTGAAAAAACTATATATAACTTCAAGTCACTGCTTTTTCATGATCTATTCAGTTGGAGGGTAGAAGGGCACCCTTTGACATTGGAAATTCAGTTGTGATTTTCAGTATGAATAGGCTCAGATGATTCTAGTTTTGGGGGTTAGGTCTCTGGGTTTTCTCTTCTGAGTAATGTCCTGCTGTGTCTATCTAACTTAACTGTGGGCTCAGATGGGAAAATCACATACTTTCTATACCTGACATTTGCACTATTCTGATCCTCCTTCCTGCATAGCATGTATGGACTTTTCTGGTTTTCTCTTCATTTTATTCCTTGCTTGCTTTCTTGCACCCATTAATTCTTTGTATTTAGTGCCACGTATGTTGCCTGAATTCAGAATAATTAAACAATTTGTTTAGTTCTTTTATTACCTCTACCTGTCGTGTCATTTCCGGAGTGCTTGTTTATCTGTTTATTTATTTGCCTTTCAAAGAGAGTTCTTGTAATTAAATAATAAATTACTTCAGAGTTTCCGGTGAATGTCAACATCCATGTACTGCTAGAATTATAAGTACACTTTCAGTGCACAGTTATGGATAACGGAATGTCAGATTAGTGTGTTCATACTGTAACTAAACAAACGTGCAGGCTTTCAGAAAAGTGGGATAATTACAAAAACTAAAATTGAAAGGTCATAATAAATCAAATGAGGATTTGACAATACGTTATGTGAAACTAAGTGATCCATAGCTGTTTATTCTGTTAGATTGGTGCACAGAAAAGTGACCTTAGAAATGCACCGGTTTGCTTTTCTTTGACGGTTTTTAAGAGAACCTAGTGTACTTAATGCTCTGAGGAGTGATCACTCCTGTCTGTATATTGACCTGACAAGGTAGATTTAACTTGAGAGTTCTGTTTAGAAACACCTAATTAATGATTTTTTTTTCTTTCAGGTGGAAATAAGGATAACATCAGAGCAGGATGCAAGAAGTGTGGCTACCGTAAGTGTGTAGTAAGCAATATGAAGTTAGTGTTTCCTTCAGTTTATGATGTTGGAACTGCCTTTTAGGGAGAGGGAATAAAAAAGAAGTTTTCTCCCTTGTTGCTGAGACATTTGTTGATTTAAATTACCTTAATTTTCTTTATTTATTTCCTATTCATTCTCTGGCTCCTCACACCTATTGCTGCTTTTGAAAACCCTTGAGTTCCTTAAACAAAAAAAAAAGAGTATACTATTGTATTAATATATACTACATTTGCAATGCAGTTACCTGAGAAACTTTGAATTGAAAGCTTGCTCTTTGATATCTACTGCGATTAGCATTTTTGCTTCTTCTGAATCTCACTGCAAACTTAAGCATTTCAGATCAAGTTAAATCCAATCTGTTTTAGAAGCAAAAATAATTTAAAATCTCTCTGATCTTGTACACTAAGCTAAAACATACTTCTTTGTGCATTCTGTATTTCAATAGATAGTTAATTCTGTTACTTCAAAGTTCTGTAGTTAGCATTTAGCTCATGCTTTGCGTTATGCTCTGATCATATAAGCATGTCTGTGGCTACTCCTGATGTATGGAGACAAGTCTTAGTGAAGATTTTAATTTGTTAATTGCTAGCTTTTATTTTTAGAACAGTGGATGGGGGACATTGTTTTGCAGTGCATTATGTTGAACTTCTAGCAGAGAGATTTGATGTATTTCTTTAATGAGCAGTATGTGGGTTGAAGGGGAAAAAAGCTTGCTTCCTTCTTTCACTGTAGACTTTGCATCCAACAAATTTTGTCAATGAATTGCTTTCTGTATCTGTTCTTCCAAAGGAACATGGGTATCAATATAGATTTAATGCTTCATTTCTACATGCAGTAAGTGTAAGAAGCTTTCTGGAAGAGAAGGAAACTTGTAGTCAAATCACACAACCTGTATTTATGTTCCTAAAAGCTCGGTCTTCAAAATGTAGGTATTTTGATATGAAGAAGATGAGTTCATTTCAATTGCTACTTGAATTCCTGTTTCTTTAGCTTAGTTTCTCCCAAATCATATCTTCAATTTGTTCTATTTCTCTTTATTATTCCAATAGGTGCATTCAGCACAAGGTTTCTAACTCCAGTCATGATTACTGAGATGTAACTTAGAAAACTAAAAATATTAGTAAAGTCGTAGCTTGGCTAGTATTATGTATTGGTTGTTAAATATTATGTCTCATAAGTGAATAAGATTTTGTTTCACTGGAGGGAGACAAAAAGAGCAATATAACATGCTCGCTATACTTTTTTAAATATTTCACTTCACGCTCTTAGATAATTTCTTCAGGAAGGATCTGAGACTATTAAAAAAATAGAAAGTGGAAGTTGGACCAAATCTTTAAATCAACAGTAATAAGAAAGCGGTCATAAACCACTATTAAATGGAATAACATTGCACAACCTGTCAAAATTCTTTGTGACTGTTTCAAAGTAAGCGTTCTCTGTCATTGTTTACAGATTTCAGCTTAGCCTTTTTTTCCCTTCTCCAAACTGATTAATACTGAAATGGATTTTCTTTAGTTTCTGAAATTTTTTGGTAAACTGTAATTTTTTCTTTCTGAATATTTGTTTTGTTCAGCTGGTCATCTGACATTTGAATGTCGAAACTTCCTCCGAGTAGATCCTCAAAGAGATATTGTTTTAGATGTTAGCAGCACTAGCAGTGAAGACAGTGAGGAAGAAGAACTACAGAGATTGCAAGCCATGCGTGAAAAAAAGAGTAAGTTGCTTTTTTTTTCTTTAAGTTGGATAATGGTCTTCTGAAGTACTGGAACTTCATTTTAGCCTTTTTTGTAACTACTATTAGTTCTTTTAGCCTGTGCTTTTACTTCATGTGTTCAGACTTCAGAGATTTGACACGCCCATATCTGTTTTAATTATTATTAATTCTAGTCGTAGGAAATTAATAATGTACCCATTTGGAACATCTCAAAAAGAGCTCCTAAATACAAAAGGTTATAAGACTGTTACCAAGAAGCTGCTCAGGAGAAAAATGACATGGAAGTTAAACTTCTGATTATAGCGTGTGGTTTAAACATCTTAAAGTTGATAGTAACTTAAAACTAATGACACATATGACAGCTGAATTTCACTGCATGTTTTAAATAGTGTTTTGACTGAAACAGCTAGTGAATTGAATTTAAACGTTCGTATTTGGAGAAGTACTGTTCTGTTTGGAAGGTCTGAGCATCAGCTGTTTGTCAGGGAGAGCAGAGATGGGTTATTTAGCAGATACTTCACTTCATTTGAATTTGTGCTCCAAAAGGTTGTTCCCCTAAGTAAGAAGGGGAACTTGTTCCAACATACAAGGTTTTAAATGAATGACTGTTCTTCTGCTCTGCCCCTGCAAACGTCATGTTTTGTTCTGCTGCTCTCATGTTCCAGAGTCAACATTTAGTCCCTGTTAATGCTGTTTAGTAAGGAGAAGGGATAGATGGAGCCCTGTAATTCACTGGAATGCTTCAAAAGAAGTGGACAGTCTGCTTGTCAGGAGTGCTGAATTGGTACTGCAACAGTGCTTTCTTGGAACAAGTCTGTCTGGAAAAACTTGTTCCCACTTAATACATACTTTTGAATGTAAGGGGTTTTTTTTTGTCCCTAAACTGATTGAAGATGGATATCTGCAGGAAAAACACGTGTTTAATTGATCTTGTAATATCGCTGTTTATTATATGTTCTTTCTCAAACTGTGGCCGTTATGTGTACAGTCAATAACCTAGGTAGGATTTTGCCATTTTCATGCGGCCTCATCATTTTAAGATTTTTGCACTGTTTGCACTTAAATTTTTGCACCTTTTTCTTAAGAAAAATACTGAGTGCTTTTTCACACATTCTTGTTCATGGTTTTTAATTGCTCCAAAAGCAATTTGCTTTTTGTAATTCATACTGAATTCTTTCAAATTTTGCTCCAGAACATACAGACCAGTAATTTCTATTTGTGGTAGCAAATGAATAACTGCACTAGTATGCAGACTTTATAGATAGTTATTTGTATGATAGAAATAAGATGAAATGCTCAAAATGAGACATCTGTTTTAAGGATAAATTGTAAAGCCAGTATTTTCCTTTTAGTTGGCATTGTAATGCGTATTTACGTGTTGGAATTGCATTTCAGAAGTTTCATCCACTGTGATAAAAATATTGATAAAGATACTGCTTGTAAGTGAAATGTGAAGACATTATACAATATTATACAGTGTTAGGGCAGGAAACAAACCTGACCAGATGAAAGGTAACTCTTCTGACAATTTTTGTAGACAGTATTTTGGCAGTTATACTCAAATTTACCTTAGTTACGGCATAGTTATTTGTGAAGTGTGAAATGAGGATGTGTGAAAATTATTCAGGTATGCCTAAGGGAACATTTTTTTTTAAAATGTATGTTCTAGTTAAATGACCTGTTTTCAGACTTGAGCAAGTTTTGTAAAACACAGAAGAACGAATATGAAAGCCTAAAACTAATGTAAACATACAAGAACAGTCGTAACTTTTTGCTGCATTTTATGGGCCTGCCTTCATTCTTAGTGCTTAGATCAAAGTCATTAGAATGTAAGTGTTACAAACTGTTCTGCTACTCTGCAAAATATTACCGAAATTGGTATGCTAGACCAGAATTCGGAGGAAGGAGGTTTAAAAAGGATTTTGTAGTAACTACATTGCTATTGAAGCCGTTCTTTTAACACTGATGGTAATTCAGACAAGTCTTCCGTGAACTGTAACTTTTTATCCACAGATTTCAATGAGGAAGAAGAAAAAAAGAAACAAAAAAGAAAAAGCAGAGAAAAAACAAAATTAAAGAGACCAAGGAAAAGGTAACTATCACACACCTATTTTAATCTCAAAACAACTTTAGAAATATTTCTGATGTTTCAGTCAGTTCTCATAAAACATTACTTCTTTTGATGCAAGTACATCTCTCGTTTGAAAAGCTTCCTGTTTTCCAGTGAGAACTTGTTTGTTCTTTGAGTTATAGTAAAGCCACAGGCTTTCTGCTGTGGAGTTAGGACCATGGAAGTCTAGGCAGCTCTAGCAAGCTGAAGGTCTGCACGTCTGAGAAAGTAGTGCTCCCTCTGACTATCCAACGCTAGGCCAGATGTTGTGGGTAAAGAACAAGGAGTTAGGGGGATTATGGGGTTGGTCCCCAGCTTACTTCACACGGAGAAGCCTCCCTGCAGTTCAGAGACCCTAAGATTCCCCGTGTGTACATGTGCATGTGTAGACACATACACACATGCACTCTGAGAAACATGTAGCTATCAAAAGAAAAACTTCTGCAGTTTTACTTAGCGTGTGCTGAGTTTTACTGTTCCTGTTACTGTAGAAGCCTATAAAAAAGTGTTACTTCAGTTTCACAGGAAAATGTCATAATACTACACTGAGAGCTAGGAAATGTGTAATGTATTTGGAGACCACAGAAGTTATTTTCAGAAAGAAAGAAACAGAATTTAACACTGGTTTTATTGGCATTTTTCCCCTTCCTTATTTACACAAAGTAGCTCTAATTTACACTTATGAAGACAGTGGAAAAGTCAGTCTGCATGTAGTCTTTACGTGCAAGTAATTGATAGTATGTAAACAATAGCGTGAAACTGCCCTCTTGAGTACAGTAATAGTGACTTTCATTGTCATCTTAATTATTGTATGTATGTAATCCCGTATCACTGCTTGTTAGAGACCAGTATTACCAGCTGCAAGAGCATCCAAGTTTGTCATAACTTTCTCTTAGATTTTTGCATGGGAGAAGTACGTTAAGATTTGTCTGAAGGTGTTACTGTAGCATTGTTATTGATCATGTGATACTTTAAAAACTGGAACTGTATAATACTGTCATACTTTAAGTTTTCTCTCAGTCTGTACTCTTAGGTTTTTTTCTTACCGAAGGTTGAAAAACACACAACTTGCCTATTCCATTGTTAATTAAATCTGTATTATAAACATACTGCTTTTCTGACAAATTAGAAAAATCGTCATTCATTTGGACATGCAGACTGCGATATCATAAGCTTTCCAGTGGATGCTAGTGTATGGGTTTTACACCAAATTCAATTTGCAACGTTATATAAATACTGAAATTAAAAAACCCACATTATTTTTTGTGGTATTTTCCTTCTTTAATTACATTTCAATCTGCTTTTTCTTTTTAACTAGATCTTCTTCATCAAGTGCAGCTGAAGAGGATGTGCCAAAGTCAAAAAAACAAAAATCACACAAAAAAGAAAAGGAAAAAAAGAACAAATCAAAGAAAGGAAAACATCATAAAAAGGAGAAAAAGAAGAGGCGAAAGGAAGAAAGTTCATCTTCCGATAGTTCAGACAGTTCTACTAGTGACTGAGGTGCTAGCCTATTTTTGCATTCACTTCTGCAGAGAATACGATCTTCCTTTCAAATCAGATTTATTTATGCTTTGCAATGCTGTTATTTTAAAACAAGATATATATATTTTTAAGAAATCTATTTGCAAGTATCAGTGTTTCAAATTATTAAACGGATCATTTGAGAAACAAATTTGCTCTTCTATTTCAAGTTTCGTAGTACTAAACCATGCAAGTTTAACTGGTTCTTCACTGTTATTCTTAGTTGGGTTGTGATTAGTGGTGTTTGGAATCCTTTACACTGGGATATGGTAAACCTCAGTTTGCAAGTCTTTGTGTAGAAAGATTTGGACTTCAATATGCTTAATGTTAGAATGGTTAAATTAAATTTGGAAATTCAAGTAAGATTTTGTATTATGTTATCCTTTAAATAAATGTATGTTTTGGATAACATTTTTTACTTACGTTAATCAGTAAGTGCAAATAGGAAATAGTGTTTGGGTCTGGCGAAGGGAAAGAATGGGCAATGAGAAGCTAAAAGAGATTGCTCCTTTGAAATTATCTTCTAAAATTGATCTAGTCATAGACTGTCAAACACAATTACACATTCTTTTGGCAGGATCACTGTGAGCAAGCTGAAAACAAACAAAAGTAAACAGAAGTTACTAATTTTTCCAAGTCTGTTCTTTCTGCCTAGATTTTATTCTTTTACAATTTTGGCCATTTCATCTTTGACATAGGTATAAAGGGCCACTTCCTAACTCTAGATGACTGTCCAGCAAGATTGTTTACAGAATTCTAAGAACCACATTAATACACTATGTGGTGGTTAATGCTTACGTGAACTTAAACTGGAAATTCAAAGACACAGTTAATGACAATTCTGAAGTCTCCATTCTAATAAAACTCTCACTGAAAAGTCAACAAACAAACAAATCTCTTGTGGAATGTAAGCAATCTATGATGTTAAAGTCAGTAGTTAAATTTACCATTTGCTATTGGAAGCAATATTAAGCCTGTCAAAATTTTATAACTGGATTCTGGGGTATCCAATTCATATCTTGTACTGTGGTAGGGTACAGGTTCAAGACAGATTGATACTTTTGAGCTGAGCAGATTTTAAGTGTATAATCCTACCTCTGAGATGCCGAAACCTCAAAGTGCCTATGTTTACAGCTTCTTGAAAATGCTCTTCTTGCCTGTGGTTTTGGTTTGGATTTGGGTTTTTTGTTTTGTTTTTTTTTCTTAGACACAGAACTGCTTCTACCTGAGCAGCTTGATGTACAGCTGCAGCGTAAATCTCATAGGAGTCAATATATGAGGAAAAGCAACACCTAAGCTTTCTTAACAGTAATATACATTGTCTACGTTTTCTACAGTGGGTAAAAACATTGAGTTAGTACAAAATGCTTGATGGTATTTTGATTGTTACTGCATTTGGCCTGAAAGATATCTAAATCTAACTCTGTCTTTCAAATTCTTATGCTTCAGACCACTACCCTTATTATTAGGCAACTTGTGCTGTAGATGCTCTGCTAGGCAACATTAAAGACGAAAATACTCATGGAAGCCACAGAGAAGAGAAATAATCTGTAACCTTCTATGTAGGTCTCTCAGTAGAGGGTGGCAAGAGTCCTTGCATCTGCCTTTTTTCTTACTGGCTTTGGTCCAATCTAATTTTTCAGGTCGTATATTTAATGACAGATTAGAGAATGGGTAGAGGCCTGAAGTTCAGAAAGACAACTGGTGTGTATTTTAGAAGTGTTACTTACACTTTTGTGTAGTTTCAAATAGCCATTTTAGATTCCAGTTCTAGATGTTGAAATCAAAATATTACCTATCTAAATGATAGCACAATTACCTTCCATGTAGGATTACAGCAGCTATTTATGGTAGTTGCAATGATATTTGTACAAGAGTGTAAGGCATGGATTTAAATGTTCATGCTTTGCCACTTGTTACTACTATACATAGATTTTCATATTGGAAAAAGGCTTTTCTAATTTGAACAATTTAAATATCACTGTTCACTCAATTAATGCATTTATGTAACAATACCATGTATCAGCTTATTTTTCAGGCCATATTCTCATTTTATTTACAAAGATGTACATTAAAGTAAATAAATTTTGCCACAGAATTGCTTAATATTTCAGGTGTTTTAACTGATATATCAAGGAAATGCTGCAATGAACAGTTTTCTGCCAATATTTGCTAATCTTTAAAAGTGATATAAAAATAAATATTGTTTTTCTTACTTGATTTAACCATAATTTTAATGTCTGATGTGTTGTAACAAAATGTTAACGTTTTACTTGACTCTCAGCTCAAACCAAAATGCCTATGGTGGTTCCAGAAAAAGAAGTTACATTCAGCAGGTTTAGGTATAAAAACAAGACCTCTGATATTAAAACTCACCTATTTCTTCACTCCTATCCATTGTTATTAGCCTCAGTTTTCACAGATCACACTTTCAAGGGCAATGCCTGAAGAACTGCTGCTGTATGGGCCCAAGATACTGAATTTATGCCTGCTGCTCAACAGGCACTAAGGGTCTTACAATATGAAGGTGATGGCAGTACAAAGAAATGCATGCAAGTAGTGTATGGGGTGGGATGAAGAAAAGGAAAGAAGGCAAAGGCATGCCAAATGCATAGAATAATGAAGAGTCAACACCTCCATACACCTTACAGTAAGCTCTGGAATGCAAACCAGTAGGTACCAGGAAACAAAGTAGATACCTGATGTTTCCTTTGGTTGTCTTTCCCAGATAGCAGAAGAAAATCGTGAACATCTGCAGTACATCTTCTAGATGGGGAACAGACTGCTATAAAAGGCCCCAAAGGCTGGAATCACGAAATCAAAGCTGAGTTAAGCTGTTGTTTGACAAATAGCTAAAGGAAGTAAACATTCACAGCACAAAAGTTACAGCTTCGCTGTTTTCTGCAGCATGTGAGACATCATAGCAAACCCTTTAGTCTCTCTCATGATGTACAGTATATATACTTATTTTTGTCTATCTAGAGTAATAGAAACTTAGTTTCAGCACCATCAAATAAGTTTGTATATTGTGTTTTAACTTAATTTGAATACGTATCAGAGTGGCAGGGGCATTGAACAGCAATGCAATCATCTTTTTCTCTTTAGATTTTGCTAAAGTTACACTTCCATGCTTACTAGTTTTCATGATCTTTAGAGGCATTTTATCAATATGAACATACTTGCTATCTTCATGATCTCTTAAATTTCTGAAGGATTTTAATTGTTACTAGTATCAGTTTGCAGCATGAGAAAAGTTATATGTACATCACTGACTGTTTAACAATTTAATGCTAGTTTTCTGTATTACCATTCCATGCTCCTTTACCATCAAAACTTGCGTGAATCATCATATACTGTCACTCAATTTACTTCACATTTTTTTGGATTGTGGCATTTGCTGGTGTCAGCTTGCATTGCTTCCAAGAATTCTTCCTGAGTGTTTTCTGTAGATTAGGTACTTAATTTATTGTATTTGGAGCTCTCTTCAATGGTCTACTTGGGTTCTCGTGCAGTCTGTGAGGAGCATGAATGACGGACAAATGGAAGTGTTAGCTGTAGGTACTCAAGAGGTGGGACTAAAACTAAAAGAAAAATAAATTCTGAGTTGCATGGTTTTATTACACAGCTCTACAACTGAAGTGTCTAGTCTTTTTCTTTCAGCAGTAAATCACAGTACAGAATCATGCAGCTAACAATTGCAACAATGCTGTTGTAGTTAGGAAAAAATGCTGTGTGTAACTGTGAACTTGGAACACACCGAGTAACCTTACAGGCCTGATCCTTGAGATCAAAGGTGCTGAGATAATGAATGTATATTGAACTCTGTATTTACTTAGTGCTTTTATACTTGACAACAAGCTGCAGGTCACTGAGGAGTATCGTGTAATGAACCTGACACACTCCTTGGTGTCTGTTTCATACTGCAGTCAGTTCCAGGAACTTCTGAGCTGCATTTTCAGCAGTTCATCTTTTGCATTTCCTCACATCTCTCCAGTCACAAAAGCGTGCTGTCTGTACGTATGCAGAACAGAATGTCAGATATCAAAAACATTTAACTCAAACTGATTATTCAGTAGTACCCTGCAGTCTCCACAATAGAGCCAGCAGTGAAGTTGTTAGAAAATAATCATGATGTTGCTATGTCTTGGGGACTGTCCTATCTTAACTTGACAAAATTGCTGTCCATCAGAGACTTTCAGGTGAAACACACACTTAGTGCCTCTTACCACAAGTTCTCTGCCTCAAGGCAGTGGTACCCGAGAAGGGCATTAATGGAGATTCTAAGCTGCAAATCGCAGTAAATAAGAGCAAGGATGGATAGGCAATGTGCCAAAAATGCTTCTATGATAAAAATGTCAGAACACTGAAACTGTTCACAAGAAATTCTAGTATAACAATTGTGAAGATTAATTTACGGGATGAAGAAGAATAGGAGATGAGGTGGTGGTAGCAGAAAACACGCAATTGTGGAAGAGGTAAAAGAACGAAGAAGCCAAAAGGATTAAAGAAATGCACATACAAGGATGGAAAAAGATCCAAGCAGCCTGAATCAATGATCCAGTACAGGAAAATTCTGTCCTGTCAAGAATATGATATATTAAAAAATTTATATGATCTATTAAAAAAAAAGATGAATTATTTGAGAAAGAAGGTCAGAGGGAAATGTTTGTCTAGAAATGCAAATATTGTTCTAAAATGCTGTACTTTAAATAGCAATAAAGAAGAAAAGTCTGTAATAGAAACAGGCTATTCAGTAGAGCCCATTTAAACTCTAGCATAGTATTCAAAATGTGACTAACTATTGTTTAGTTTTCTGTGTAAGCTTAATATTAGTCCCACAGAGAAAGTGTACAGTGAAGAAAAATGATTAATCCTTACTTATCTGTATTGTATATAAATATTTCTGAGGCTTTAACTTAGTGTAATAGTGTATAAAACATCCTGGCAGAATTCTGACCTTCAAAGATTTCAACAAAGAGTTAAGCTGAGCTGTAAGAATCAACGCTGTGTAGTGACAGTCCATGAACATTGCCTTAGCATCCTTTCATGCTGGTGCACTTTAAACCTTAGCAGTTATAAGCCACCTTTATGGATCCGCTATTCCAAAGTGCCACGGCAATAGTACACAGTGATGTCCTGAAGATACTGTTCACAAATTACAATGTTTATCTGTACAGACTTGTATACTTAATTAAAAAAAAAACCAACTCCAAACAAAAACTATGGCTTATTTTGGGGACGACCTCGCTATAGCAATTGAAAACTGAAGACAGATGGTCCTAAAGCAATGCAGCAAGAACAGCTGATCAACTTCAGCAACGAATTTTTGTATGTACATCTATTTCAAAATATTCAATTGCGTTTAGTATCCAGCCCGGGTCTGAGGAGAAAGGAGCTTCAAGACTGTTTTAAGTATAACAGAAATACTAGTTCAAGCTATACTCCATGCTTGTAGTGTTTATTCCTACTGATTGCTTGTTTTCCTCTATTCTAAGTCATTTGTCCTCTTACAGGAAGTTCAGCAAAGTCCACGAAAACCAGCTGTTCCTTCAGGCAAACCAGGTGTGAACAACATTTCAGACTTATGAACCTACTTGAGTTATTTTGGTGGCAGAAGTGACTAATGTTTTAAATGAACAAAATTTTGATGCTCTAGTTTGCAGGAAAATTTACAGTCAGTTCATGAAATACAATTACACCTTGATTGATCCTGGACTCTGCATTCCAAAGGACAACAATAAGGAATACTTCACAGCTGTCACATCCATCCTGTTTCTCTCTCTCTTTATCACTCTTTTCCTTCTTACCTCTCTTTTTTTCCATTTGCAGGCAAAGCATCTATTCCAAAACAGTTGACCTGTATTAGTCTGAAAAGTATGAGTTTTCTGTGATTTGAGGGTCAATTCTACTTGTTAAGAAAAAAGATTAAGCTCACAATTAATTATTTGATCCAAATAAATGTTGTTTTGGTTTAGTTTTTTTTTTTTTAATCACCTTAGCAAACATTTAAATTCTGAAATATTACAGGAAAAAAACAGAGGAGGAGGAAGTCAAAAAGG
>VWZZ01004399.1:19519-130023 GCA_013399095.1 Psophia crepitans
GGATTTATATTCATCAGAAAGCGCTTTCAGTGCCAGACCGAGCTGGAGCTGCAGTTTGTGGCTACGGGGGACGCTCAGGGGTGAGCCAAGCGTGGCTCGCAAGGAACCACATCGGAGTCCCGTGGCAAAAGCCCACGGGCAGGTGAACAGAAGAAGGGGGTGGTGGAAATCGCTGTGATATTTTCCTGATGGAACAGAAACCTTTCAACAAATTTTTGGAGAGAAAAACATATATTCTGTTGACATTTCCCGTATTTGGCAGAATCCCCAGGCCTCCACCAAAACCCCAAAGTCCCTCAATGCTTTAATGAAGAGCAATGTCCCAAAACGTCCTCTTCTTTTTGGTGGTTAAGACTCTGGGAAAAATAAATAAATAAATTATTTCAGGAATTTTTAAGAGGGAAAGGAGCAATACATCGGAAAAGCTTCACCCGTCCTCTCGGAGCCCTCGAGGCACCCGCAGGAGAGGCAGCGGCAGGGTGGCTCCGGGGCCGGCCCCCGTGCCCGCGCAGCCTTCCCGGGCGAGATTCCCTCCTGCGCCCGCCCCGCCGAGGCTCAGCGCTGCGCGGTCACTCGCTGTCCCCAGCCGGGACGTGTGGGTTTGGAGACACGTTAAGAGCATTATAATCAGTGACCCCACATGCTTGCTAATTAACAGGGAGAAAATTAGTGGTAAAGGAAATTGTTCCTCTTATATTGCCGTTTCTGGTTCGCTTGCTCTTTTGGCCTGGGTTTTTTGTTGTTCTCTGCGTGCACCGTGTAGAAAGAATTATTTAAGCCTCTGGGGCCAAATTCCCAGGCTCGACTTAAGCAAAATTCTCAGTGTGAGTTTTAGGCGGAATGAAGGAGCCGGGGTCTCGCCCAGAAGCAGAGAAGGGCAGAGGCCAACCCTCCGCAGCCCTCTAAAGCCGGCCGAGCCTGTGGTACCCGCTCGCGGAGCAGAGCGGTGCCAGGCGATGCTCGACTCAGCCCAGACTCGCCCCTCTGCGAAGGAGGGCTCCGTCCCGGCCAAATCGCGCCCGTCTCTGCAGAGGGCTCCAAGGGGAGGCCAGGCAGCTTTGAAAAGCCACCTGACAGTGCCGTGGGCATCAGACACCGTCTGAGGCAGGCGGGATGAGAGCAAGGCAAGGGATGCCACGAGGGCGGACGCCGGCAGAGTTGGCGGTGTGACATTGGGAGCTCGGATCCCCCGTAGGGCAGGGGTGTCTGGTGGCCATCTCCACCCTAGGGCTAGCAGCCACCTTGTAGCACCGTCCTGCTGCGTGGGGTGAGCACAGGGACAACCCCACATCCCAGTCCCCTTGCAGGACCTGAGCTCTCCTCTCCTGACCCGTGACAGCCATCTCCCCGACTCCCAGAGCCACCGTCCTTTCCTGCAGGGCTGGAGGCAGAGCCGTGCACCCCAGGGCCTGGGGACACCCCTACTGAGCCGGGGAGCCAGCGCCAAGCCAGTCGAGGCGGTGTCACCTACCATGTCCCCACACCACCGTCTGCCCTCCCAGCACGCTCGGAGGTGGTCATTAGTGGGGCTGACAGTCCCCGCAGCACGCGCCGGGTATTTACATCTCTGGGAAAGCCCAACTCGACAGGGAGAAAAAAATGGTGACGGTAAATGTATAATTAAAGTCCTATTAAGAGGCGCCTAGGAGTCTCCTGGGGAGCAGGGTGTACAAGATCGCTGCCTCCCCCACGGCTCTTGGGTGCAAAAGTCTCCCCAGGCATGGCCAGGAGGGCCCCGGGGGATCTGCCCTGGATAAGGCATCGCCGGGGTCTCTGCGGTGCTGGGAATCCCTCCCAAGGCCAGGCTGTGGTGAGGGCAACCGTCCTGTCCCGTCCCGTCCCGTCCCGTCCCGTCCCGTCCCGTCCCCTGCAGCCTTGTTCTGACTTCAGAGGTGCTGGGAGCAGCCGTCCATCCGCCACCGGCTCGCCCGGCAGCCGCAGGTCCCCAGACAGCTCAAACTGGTGGGCTGGGCGCCCAGCTCGGGTGCAGGGTGCTCCCCGAGCCCAAACCCCCTTGGACTGGGCTGGAGCAAGGGGCCACCAGCCCCCGACAGACAGAGCCCAGCCCTGGACCTGGCAGGGCGACGCCTGGCAGGAGCGGCGAGGCTCAGCAGGGCTGTGGGAGGGAAAAGGCATTTTGACGGGCAAAAAGAGGAGCTGCCCCCGCCCGATCTACCTTCGCGTTGTGGGGGACTCGGGGTTGCGCCACCTCCCGCACCCTGGCTACTCCCTTTCCCCATCTCTCAGCCCTTTTGGCGCCTCAGGTCCTCGCCCTCGCTGGGAGGTCTGTGTCCTCCTCAGAGACCTGCCCACGAGCCAGGACCTCCCCGGCCCCGCGCTGCGCAGGCTCCCCTCGCTCAGCCCCTCGCGGGCTCCGCGCCCGGACAGAGCCCAGCTCTGACCCAGCCCAGCGATTCGCCTGCGCCGGGCGATTACTTTTCCTCTCCCTGGAAGCATCCCCGTTACGGAGGTGACACGTGAACCTCCCCTGCCACCCCGCCACCAGCACCCAGGGCTCTCCCTGGCTGCCCTTATTCAAAGCAAAAAACACCCCCCGGTTGTGGCCGGGTTTGATGGTAAATCCCACCGTTTCCTCACCGCCCGCCGGATTCCAGCGGCCCGGCGTGCATCGCCCCCCCTCGCAGGTGGCTTTGCCATCCAACGCCTCCCATCTCGCCTACCCCTTCTCTTTACAGCTCCCGTATTAGTTGTGGTTCACCGGGCACTGAATAGGGACTGGAATTCCTTAATCCACCTGCGACCTGCCGAGGAGCTTTCCCAGCCCCAGCCCCGTAACCCAACCCCGCTCGGCACAAAGCCGGGACGGCGTCGCCGGCGTTCACCGGCCGCTGAATCTCACCTCCTCCTGGTCCCGGGAGGGTGGGCGGCACCGTGGGCACCGCTCCCTTTGAACGTCCCCCGATAGGAGATTTGCCGGCGCAGAGAGGTCGGCCGGGCTTTTGTCTCGCCGTCGGTTTGGAAAATTCCACCTGGCTGTGGTCGGGCTTTCCAGGGGTCCCATTTCAGGCAGTTCCTGGCCCAAAATGCGCCCGTGGGTTTGAGCCCAGCTGCCACCTCGCCCTGAGCGGTGAATTGACTGAGGGGGGGTTTGGAAGTGTTTCCTTTTGTTTGGTGGGGGATTTTACCAGGAAAACATCGATTCATTGGAAAGAATTATTTCTGCCTGGAACATATCTCGAATTTCTCATCCAAATATTGCAGAGGTGTATGAGTCCATCCCATAATAGCCAGCAGCCTGGGCATTCACACAGGACAAGAGGCCCCGCGGCCGCCCTGCTCCCCCCCCACCGGCTGGATTTGGCCCCGCTCTGGGACCCAGTGAGCGGCGAGCGCTCGCGCCCCGCGCCCTCTCAGGCAGCCCGAGTCCGTCGCCTCCAAAGATTTTCCGTGAACGACGTATTTTCTGCAAAAATCCGCCGCTGCCTCCTGCGAAGACGGCGGCCTGCCCGCGCTCCCCGGCCTCTGCTCCGTCCCGTCTGCTGGCATCGCGTGGGAACTCGGGGAGGAAAATCTGGCTTTTGGCAAAGGAGGAGTCTGGGGTGCTAACCCTGGTAAATCCGAGTGCTCCGAAAAGCCTCTCGGGTGGGAAGTGCCTCTTTCTCCAGCCCACAGACGTGAGATTGTGAAACCATGTGAAATCGTGGCAACGCCACCTGCGAGTTCACCTGCGCGGCCCAGCCGTCGTGCCAGGAAACCTCGGGAACCGCGGCTAAACACCCCGATTTTGGGAAGCTCGGGGCGGGGGATCGTCATTCTGGGCTGTAGGTGGGTTTGGTTTCAAGGCAGCTTTGGACCTCCAGAGCTGGAGAAGGGCTCGGGCACAGGAGGACCCAGGGGTGGAAGGAAGATTTTCAGACAACCTCCAGCACGGCAAAGGCACGTTTTCCTTCACCTTACCCCTGGGTTTAGTTCTGTCGTGAGTCTGGAGGGCACCAGCACATGGCAGAGGGAGGAGTGGGGGTGCTGAGGGGGGATCCCAGGGCCTGGGGTGAAGACACGTCTCACCCACACCTCTGAAGGCGTCTATCAGACACAGCCTTGGCCAGTTCCCAGTGCCAACAGCAGGGAAAGGAGGCTGTAGCTCGAATCCAGACTCCTGTTTTTCAGTTCCTTTGCCCCATCTCCCTTCCCTTTGCAGCCGTCTTCCCCCCAGGGAGGCAGCTGAGCTGCTGGAGCCACGTGCACCGCTCCTGGGGGGCAGAGCACCCCCCGGATGGGTGCCAGTCACCCAGGGGACACTGAACACAGGTGTCTGAGCACAGCTCCGCACAGCCCGATGTAAGGCGCTTGTGCACACGTGTGCACGCACGCACAGACCGGTGCACACGGGGGGCCTGGTGGCTGCGTGTTCACTCTCATGTCCCCCCGCAGCCTGTCCCGGCTCAGGACGGAGCCGCGCAGCCGAGCACCGTGTCCCCTCGCCAGCCGCCGGCCACCCGTGGCCTCGCGCCGGGGCGTCTGGCTGAGCTCAGCCCCAGCTGCGGCCATGGGAAGACGAGGTCAGAGGCAGGCGCCCGCTTTCCATTCGCTCCGACTTTCCGCCCCTGCATCCCCCCACATCATCCCCGTGAGTAATAGGGAGCGGCCGTTCCCGTCTGGTCCAACGGGACACGGGGCCACCCAGGGCCACCCCTTGGCCCGGGAAGGCAGCTGGCAGGCAGCGGGGAGGAGGAGGGTGATGAGGAAGGAGATTCTGGGCTTTCCTGTTCCTCTTGGCTCCCTGGGGGTGTTTGGGGTCCTGGACTGACACCCCTGGGAGCTGGCCAGCTCTGTTAGTCACACAGGGAGGCGCGGAGGCTGGAAAGACCTGCAACCCTGCCAGGGCGGTGGAGAAGGCAGAGCGGGCAGGACTGCGTGGATGAACACCATTGCTCCCCGCTGCAAAGAGGCCGTGGGGACGCACCCGGGACCTGAGACCTCCTGGCCCCCGCTCCTTGTCCCTGGCCCAAATCCCACCTTTCCTGGCTGTGGCGTTGGCAGCCCTCCTGGGACCGGCTCATGGCGCGGTGTCCCACCCTCAGGGCTCCTCTCCAAGGCTTCGACGACGGGGCACACGGGGCGGAGGTTTGGGCTGGAGGAACGTGGGTCATTCTGTGACAGAGCCGGGTTTCCAACCTTGCAGCCTGCAGAGCTCAAAGGGCAGCGGGTGGAGACTGAGGGACAAAAGCCCTGAAACAAAGGAAGAAAGTTAATGCCGACCACCTCCGGAGGCATCGGCAGAGCCGTGGGCAGGGCGGTGCTCCTGCCTCCCTGCCCATCCCGGTCCATCCTCTCCAGGCTCTGCAGCCTCACGGAGAAAGGCTCCGTGACGTCCTGCTCCCTCGCACCCACCACCCTCCGGTGGTTATTACACTACCTGTTGCTCTAACTCAGGGCTCCCACGAATCTTTCCCCGGGTGAACACCACATCCCGTTTCTGTTCGGGGCTGTTCTTCCACACCACGCTGCCGTTTCATTTCCCTGCGCACTGTGGCCCCAGTGTGATGGATAATTAATGACCATTCCCATTCCAGCCGGCTGGCTGCCACGGGGAACCATCCCGCTGTGCTTCTCCATCCTCTTCCTTGTTTTAGGGAAGCAGGGAAGGATCACGTGGGGAAACTGAGGCACGCAAAAGTGCAGGTTCGAGGTCAGTAACTTCTCTGCCTGCAGGAACTTGCCGGCCAGTCGGACGTGGCCCAGCAGAGATGGGCACCGTGCCCGAAGCACCGCCGGGCTCTCGGCAGCCTTCCCGAGGGAACAAGCCCAGGTTAACACTAGGTGGCTGCTCACACCTGCCCTACCCACCCGGTCAGGGCTAAAGCCCTTCACGTAACACGTCTCGGCTTCGGCGCTGATATAACTCGGGCAGCAACGATAACCGACGGGAGCAGGGGAAGGCGCGGGGTGTTTCCCGGCAGGTTACGTGCTGCCGCGCATTCCTGCGCTGCCTGGTTCGAAGCCAGCTCGGCTCGGTCATGCCGAAAAGCAGCAAAATCGGTGCTGCCGGCCGCAGCAGTGACACCAGCTCAGAGGCTGCACTGGGCGCGAGGGGTCTCTGCTGGCCCCACTGCACGGATCGAACCGTTCCTCCGAGGGCAAGCCCAGCCACGTGCAAGAGACCGCTCGGGCATTGCCTGAGACGTTCTGCAGGTGAGCAGAGTCTCCAGGGACCGTGACACGCACATGTGTGAACATACGTGTGCACACGAGTACGTGTCCTGGTGCCGACACCTCCCTCCCGCACCGATGTGACATCTCAGGATGCTGCAGCCAATTTGCTGTTTCTGGTGAAACCAATGACCCGAAACTGGAGTGTTTCAAGGCAACGCGTTTTCCCTAAGCACGGGCTGAGCAGTGGCTGCGAGGTCGCCCGCCAGCCCCCCNCCGGGAACGGCAGAGGTGCGCTGGTACCGAGTGGTACCTGGTGACACCCCCGTGACACCCCCGCCCGGGGGCACAGGCAGCAGTAAGGGATGCAATGGACAAGCTTCGGCCTCTCCGCTCGGGCAGCAGCATCCCATTCTCTTCCTCAGCGGGATGGACGGTGCATCAGCTCCCGCCCCCAGCCAGGACTGGGCAGCAGGTCGGTGTCTGCAAGGCCAGGGCATCACTGGCAGCTCCCCCAGCCTGCGACAACGCTTGAAAGCTGCTCAGACCCCTGCACTCGCCAGGCGGAGGAGCAGGGAGTCCCGAGCTCTTGCACACCACGGAAGGAGCCTGCCTCCAGCCTACGGGCAGAAGGTGGAGGCTTGGCTTGAACCTGGCAACACCTCAGCTCCTGGAGCCGTCAGGGCTTGGTCACGGCTGTGACATCGCAGCCGCCTGTGGATGGTACTTGATGGGCAAGATTCCTGCCAAAGCATCTTTCTTGACAGG
This sequence comes from Psophia crepitans, assembly GCA_013399095.1. Lineage (NCBI taxonomy): Eukaryota > Metazoa > Chordata > Aves > Gruiformes > Psophiidae > Psophia > Psophia crepitans. The sequence goes on from VWZZ01004399.1 coordinate 26,399, forward strand.
GCTTAAGATCAAAGGCGGATGGGGCCGAGTACATGCGCGACTCGTCTCCACACCGGGCTGCCTCTGAGCCGAATCCCGAAGGGCGCTAGCGGGTCCCCAGCCAGGAATCGGGCAGGGGGGGACGGGCAGGAGTGTAAAAACGTGACACAGGACACGACAAACTGCCTGTTTTGGTAAACACAGGGAGGTTTTCCCGCTCTCCTCAGCTCCACGTGGAGGCTGAAGGCAAAGGATCCTTCTCCCTGTCCCAGCAGCAGGAGCAGAGGTGCAGGGTCCTGCCCGAGCCAGCACCCGGCACGCCTGGGGAGCGCTGCCCTCCGCAGCCCCCTGCCCCCCATCTCCTCTCCCGTGCCGCAGCACCCACTGCTCCCTCAGCTCTCTGTGCCTCCCAAACCGTGAGAGGGGAGAAGCAGGGCTTGTTTGGTGCTCGGAGAGGAAAGCTCAACCCCAACCCCCCCGTTTGGGAGGAACATCTCCAGCCAGCCCTGTGCCACCGGCTCTGCAGACCGGGGGCACACCATTTTTGGGCTTGATTTCCAGAGAAAAGGGAGCTCCTGTGTTCGCTCTGGATTTGCCGACCTGCTCCCTTGCAGGCTTGTTAGCCAGCCTCGCCCCCCGCTCACATGGGGCATCCTGACAGCAACCCCCCTGCGAGTTCTGCACAAATGTCCTTTTTTCCAGCCCCAGAGGGAATCGGGCTTTGCCAGGTCAGCATCAGGGCCCGTTTCATCCTAGAGAAGCAAACAGAAGGATCTATCTCCCTATGCAGGAGGGAAAATCCAAAATAACTGCAGAAATACCTCACGAAGTACTCCAGGATGAGACCTGGGATTCCTCCAGTTCCTCCTCTGGGAACCCTAAAGGAAGTGGTTTGGGGATTACGTGGCCCGAGAATAAGCTCCTGCCTGTCCCTTCGCCTTCTGCACTGCCATTTACACACTCAAGCACGAAGATTTTATCTGTACCCAATCCCTTTATCTTTTTACAACTTACTATTTTCAAACTCTCGCTGTTCGTGCTGTCTCAACACCGCCCTGACAGCTTCACTAGCCCCGCTCGGCCCCTGGCAGCAACAGCGCCGTGTGCCACAGACCAAGGGCACATCGCTTCGGCGCTGCTTCATTCTGGGGGGAGATGCTGAGACTGACCCTTCCTCCGGCCTTTCGGGGGCCAGCGCCGTGGCTGTGCTGGCAAAAGCGTTTTGCAGCTGCCCCTGTATCTCCTCTCTGCATCTCACACACGAACAGAGCCGGTGCCTGCATTCCTCACAACCCAGTCACCTTGTTTGGCCGGTGCCTGATCCGCCTCGGTTTCTCTCCTGCTCTGGAAAACACACCCACAGGAAGGCGGCACCTCCTGCCCCCCGTCATCTCGCTGCTCCCCATGGCGCACACGGGGAGAGGCATCACTCGATGCCTGCTTTGATTGTGGAAGAGGACGCAACGGCAGGGTGTTCACCCTTGCGTGCCCAGGATCTTTATCTTGTCAAGGGAGAGAGGAAGTACAGAGGATTTAGATTAGGAGCTGGAAATTAGCTAGGGAACGAGATCATCCCGCACAGCCTTCCCGCGGCTGTCGGTATCGCTTCATCTGCCGCAGCCCTCCCCTGCCCGCATCCTGCGGGAGCTCTCCTGGCCTTGCCTGGTACCCCGGCACCCTCCTGGGGACACTGCGGGCAGCTCAGCCGTGCTGCTCCAAAGCCCCATGCCCGTAAGAGACCCAGCTGTCCCCTCTCCCCCCACGTCCCGGGGCCCAAGGAGCCCGTGCCACACACCCCGCCGTGGCAGGCACGCTGGACAGCCAGGTCCCCAGGCTGCCTTGAGCCGGTGCAGACCACCGCATCCACCCAGCCCCACGTCCACGGCGTCTCCTTTCCCTACTGCGCTACCTCCCTCGCATCGGGGGCCGCAGCGTTTTCTGTCTCCCAGCGCACGAGCAGCACGGGTCGGTGCTGGGCGTCGCACAGCCCGTGCGTAGGCTGCTGGATGGGGCCACGGGGAGGGTGCTGCAATCCCAGCCCTGCTCGGCTGTGTTTACTTCCCCTCCCAGCTTTTTGCAAGCTCCTTGGGGCAGTGCCTGTTTCTCAACACGGAGCCCTGCTCTCTCTTGGGGTTTGCTCTCTGCAGCCGTGAGCTAATGCTTCTGCCAGAGATGATGCCCGAGATTAAAAAAAAATAATAATAAAAAATCCAGGCCACAATCCCACCCAACGCAGGACCCCACTGCTCATCTCCGTGAGCGTTTCTGCGCGTGCAGAGTCAATCTCCAGGAAAACCCTGAACAAACTGTGTGCTCTGGGTGAAGTTGAGCTTCCTCCACCCTGCAGCATCGCTGCTATCGCAGGTGGCTACGGAAAAGGCCGCTCAGCAGATGAAGGAAGACAGCGCCCTCCAAGCAAACGAGACGAGACTCCCCGGGTCCCTCGCAGGGGTCGGCCCAACGCCAGCCCGTACCCGGGCAGCGGCTGACGTTGATGAAAGGCCCCTCGCTTCCACCCAGCCGCAGTTTTGGCTCCCAAGTCTCACTCTCCGAGGGCACGAAGGCAGCCCGTGCGAATCTCTGGCAGTGCAGGGCTGTCACCAGCACGCAGGCAACTCCCCAGCGTCATCGCTGGGTGCCGGCCCCTCTGCAGAGGCTTTGCTCTCCCCCAAATGCTGCTTCAAACCTTCCCGTGGTGGCCAGCAAGCCTCTGAAGCTGGCAGCTCCTATTCTGGGGTAGGTGGAGTCCAACACCATCACTGTCTCGTGGTTTCTGTAGGCTCCCTTGGAGGTATCCGCTCATTTTTGCTCATTTTCATCAGACTACAGAGGTCTAGGGGCAAAAATCACTTCTGGTTGCTTGCACTGCACCAGGACACTGGTTTGTACCAGGGACTCACGGCTGCTACAACAACTCAGATAAACGAGGGGGGTCATTTACTGCAGGGAAAGGCACCTTCCGCTATGCCTGCGTGGCTCCTGCAGCTGGTCACGGCCGGTCACCCAAGGAAACAGAAGCAGAACCGGCACATCCATGAAGTTCGTTTCGCTGTAAGATAACCAGAGGAGCACCCGTCCGAGACAAACAAGCGTGACACGGTCACGCTTTTCACGCAGGCTGGGGTGTGATTAATCCCCGAAGCCTGCCAGGGAAGCGCGCAGCTAAGCCCAGGCAGCCTTTGATGTGCGGCTTGGGGACTGATGAAACCGAAGCACGTTGAGGGCAGCGCAGCTCGAGGGTGGCCGGAGGAGAGGAGCGGGAGGGCAGGGAGGAGTAGTGGGCAGATAGTCAACCCGTCTATTCAGTGTGTTGTACAACTCACCCCCATGGACTCAGAGCCATGCCTAAGGTATATAACAATAATAATAATAATAAAAAAAAAAGATGCTACAGAAATTTAATTTAATTTAATTAAAAAAAAAGAGAAAAAAGAAAAAGGCCGACAAGAAGAAAGGGTTGTCCCAGGAAACTTCCCCTTGCCCAAGGGAGGTAGCGTGGCCCTGCGGGTGGCAAACTAGCCCAGGGATTCGGGATCTGCTCCAAGCAAGGCTGCTAGCCTCTGTGTGGTCTTGGTCCAGTTCCCTCAGCCTGTGCCCCTGCTGTGGTGAGGTTATCTCTGTGGCTTTCAGGGGGCTTTCGTCAGGGGCTTTCATCCTCATGGACCCCGGGTTTATCGCAGGCAGGACGAGCACCTCACGGTGTAGAGCTGCACTGTCAGGAGCTGAGCAGAGGAGAGGCAGTGAAGGGACAGAGCTGGACAAGGGGTCACCTTGCTCATCAGGTACCCCGAAGCAGGGACAGCTCTGCCTGTGCCACCCCTGACAGGTCTTTTTCCAGACCCAGTGATGGAGACTTGACACTCTTACCACAAAATGGACCCGAGGATGTCCCAGCCAGAGTCACATGCAGGGCTCTGACTTTCCTAAACACACTTCCTCAAGGGAGAAAGGTGAGATGTGGAAACCCTTTCTGAAGCAACACAGATCTGGACATCTTTCCACCCTCACCGGCTCGCCGTGCTCGAGGGGTGAGACAGAGGTCAGCCCCCCGCGCTCTCACCCCAGCCTCCAGCTCAAATCCCGCTGCTGAGCCCAGTTCCCGGCTTTCTGGATTTAGCAAAGCGCAGGCACAGGATCAGAACCGAGCGCAGAGGATGGATGACCTGGCCTGGGGATTTCCTTTGCCTTAACCTCATGGAAGGAATTGCAGCAATGCCATGATTAAGGCTTAGCAAAGATAAACCAGGGAAAGTAAACTATACCTGCGCTTCGTACGGAGATGATGCTAAATCCCAGCCTGTCTCCGTGTCGCGATCCTTCTCTCTAAGAGCAAGTACCAGCACTCTTCAGCTGGCTGCCTAAACTTCTCTGGTGTGATGCTCTTTAATCTTAAAAAAAAAATAATTAAAAAAAGCACATCAGATTGTGAGGATTCAGATCCTGAACAAAATACACCAAAACCAGGTATTGGCTCCTTCATGAGCCCCAAGCTAAATCCAGAGGCACAGCACGCACTGGATGGAATGAAAAGGATGTGGCTGGATGTCAACATGAACGCAGGTCACCTCTCGTGGTGGCAGCAAGGCACGGTGGGTTCCTAGTTTGCCTTTTCCCAGCCCAAAGCTGCTTTCTCATGCTCCAGTCCCCAGCAGGGACAATGGCAGAGAAAGATCCTCCAAGGACTTTTGAGACCCAGGAGTGATCCGAGCTGAAGGGTTTTCCTGTTGGCTGTTTTTTCTGTGGTTTGATTTAATTTGATTACAAATGTCTGTCACAACAAAAGCAATCCCAGAAAGACGCAGGCAAACTTCAGCTTGCATCGGAACAAACCCGACGTGTTCTCTGACATAAACTGCTTAATGAGAACGTTTTCACATGTGCTCCTCTTCCCCAAAGTGAAATGTTTCCATGCAGTCCCCTCCCCACAACCACACACAGTTTCCCAACCAGCTCTGCCCATGGCCCTTCGCTTCGTGCAGCCCAACACCCTCTAGTAAAAAGGGTTGACCACAGCTCCGTGGAACCCCCGACCTGTGTGGCAGCGCGATGGAGGACATTCCCTCCACAGCAACGTTATTCCATCCTCACACCCACCTCTGACCCTCTGCGGGCTCCAAAACTGCCCGTTGCACCAGGCTGCTCCATTTAACTCTCCTGAAGCATCCCGGGACTGCTCCCACCGCACCGGAGCACTGCAGGACCATGACTCATTTCTCCGTAAGACGAAATCAACTCTTCCCTTTTTGGGGGGAGACACTTATTAGCTGGGATGGTGCAAACTGGTTCAAGAAAAGTAAACTCACCCACCCCTAACCAACACTCTGACCTGTGCCTCTTTCCAAAACAGAGCCTTTGTGGTTCTAAAAGGACTAGATGTCCTCTGCATTTCAAGCGTTCTTCCAGTTTTCTTCCAGGACCAACAGGAAATGTGCTGAAACACCGTGAGAAAGCTTGTTCTTGTGGTTATGTCTGGCCCTAACCAGAAACAGAAGCGCCAGGAGGTGGGATGAGAGTGCTTGAAATCTCTCCAACTTCCCGTTACAAACGCAAAAGGTCTGCTTGCTTCAGATGAACTTTTGGATGCTCCCATTGAGCTTTTGATGTTTGCCCTTCCCTACTCACAAGGCGCTGAGAACAGCAAAGCACCAGCAAGTGAAAGAGTCTCGAGCAGCAGTCCCCAAGGAGACTATGGAAGACCCTTGTCCCTGTGCGTGTTGCAGAGCCCGTCGGTCCCCAGAAGCAGCTGCGGCTGTTTTGACTCAGCTTCTGCTGCTAGCTCTGACGGCCCCAACTCAACGCCCTGCACGCTGGCCCAAGAGGCAGTCTGTTGGAAGTGCTCCTAGGATTGCTGCATCGTGTCTCAACCTGAGTGTTTCCAGCAGCTATGCACATCTGAGGAAATCTCATCATGCTCCAGCATGGGCAATGTTCAAAACGCCACTCGTCTTTCCACTCCTGGGGTCTAGAATATTTCTTCTCCTTAGACTCAAGTCCTCCAAGAGATTCAGTCAAGAGTTCATCTCTTGATGGGACGAGGAAGAGGAAGGAAACCCAAACAGAGAGGGGAACAGAAGAGAGGACAGTCTGAACAGACTTTGAATGGCACCTTTAACGCCTTCAGTTACCTTATCTAACCCTCTGCACCAGCATCATGAGATGCTGCAAGAGCCACATGGCAAAGAGAGACCAAAGGCCTCATGGGTGGCTCCAAAAAGCCCAAGCCATACAGGTATTTCAGCATCCCACTCTTATGTAAGCACCAAGGCCAGATTTCATGCCAGACGATAAAAAGCACCATCAGCTCCCTCTATGGGCTGTGGAAAGAAGGAGAGGTGGCTCCACCAAAGAGGGTGGTTCAGCGCCTAAGTGCAATGACGCATGTTTTGGAATGGCGGCTCTCTCCATCTCCTCAAGAGGAAGGCTCTGGTGACCATCCTCCTTCCTTTGGCACCTCCAACACTCAATGCTCATAGGGTGAGCCTTAGCCCCAAAATCCTGTAGGGCTCCTGAGAGCGAGGAAGGTCAGCACCTTTGTGGATTTAACCCCAAAAACCTCAAGTAATGACGCTGTCCCTAAAGCAAAAGGACTATCAACGCTCTTGGAATTTCTCGTTCAAAACAATGCGTCACTGCCGGAGCAAGAGAAGGACCAGCTCTAAGTGACTCGTCACCTGCCCAACACCCCTGGGCAAAGGTGGAGTGGCTCTCAGTGGTCCATCCCTCGGCTTCCTGTTTGCTCTGCCCACAGCACACTCCCGGAGCACCCGGAATGGCCAGCAGTGCCCTTTCCTGCACACCGAGGTGTCTTGTTTGATTAGGAACAGGTTACCTGGATACGACGCTTCATCAAAGGGACTCCTGCGTTGATGGCATCCCGTAGATGCTTGGGTAATTGCAGGTTCCTACTGGTTGGAGCCAGTTCAACCCCTGGCCTCGGCTCTGCTGGAAATTGTTATGCTGGAGAGGAACACGACAGGCAAAACGCAGGGGGGAAGAGCACCGAGCTTCCCCTGGAGAGATGCTATCATAAAAATAATGCAACTAGGTGGCCCCAAGAACCACTTTTACTCTTGAATCCCAGCAGTTGCTTAGCCAAGGGAGGAGGCAACCGGGCAGACAAGGCAGCGTTGGGCAGCTGCTGGAGCCAGATGGAGGTCTCTCCGTGGCTCCCCGCTGCTGCACAGTCAAATCATCTGCCGTGCTGTTAGGGCCGCGTCTGGCCCCCAAAGCCTGCAGGTCCCCTGTTCATGTGGCACCTCGCCGAGTGGGACTGCTGAACGTCACCGTAACACGCCGGGTGGTTCGGTCTATTGCTGGAATTCACCAGTCACAGGCTTTCCTGGGTGAGCCCTCCTCCTCCCGAATATTACTGGACACAGTACAAGAAAAGAAAGTGAAATTAATCAGACTTCACCATTTGGAACAGCTCACGCCGCCTCGTCTAATTTTACTCTTTCCCAGGCCAAACCTACCCAGCCAAAGTACTTACTTAATTACTGTATTTTCTATAATCATCTGCTAGCAGCCCATAAATGCAAGTAAGACACCGGGCTCCAGTTAGCAGTCACCAGCGAATTATGATGTGCTTGAAATAAAGAATCACTTAAGACCAGGATGGCTGGCACCCTTGAGACATCAGCTATTATCTAATTTTCACCTCTTTGGTAATAACCTCAACCTTTTCTACGAATGCAGAGAAAGCCCCAATGCTTGAGGTGTGAGACACTGACAGCTTGATTCGGCTCGTGTTCACACCGGTATAAACGTGAACCGACTGCCCTGAAGGCCGTGCAGATAAATAACGGGGGGTCAGGAGCAGCTTTAGTGGACACACTGGAGCCCCTCTGCTCTGGGGACAGGCTGAGGGAGCTGGGCTTGTCCAGCCTGGAGCAGAGAAGGCTGCGGGGAGCCCTTGGAGCCCCTCCCAGGGCCTGCAGGGGCTGCAGGAAAGCTGGAGAGGGGCTGGTTGCAGGGCAGGGAGGGCCAGGCCAAGGGGAAGGGCCTGAAGCTGCAGGAGGGGAGCTGGAGCTGAGCTGGGAGGCAGCAATCCTTCCCTGGGAGGGTGCTGAGGCCCTGGCACAGGGTGCCCCGAGAAGCTGTGGCTGCCCCTGGCTCCCTGGCAGTGCCCAAGGCCAGGTTGGATGGGGCTTTGGGCAGCCTGGGCTGGTGGGGGTGTCCCTGCCCATGGCAGGGGGTGGGAACTGGATGATCCTTGTGGTCCCTTCCAACCCAACCCATTGTACAGNCGGCGGGACTGAGCCCGGCTTAGGGAGAAGCTGCTGGAAGTGGCCCTCTCCAGCACCTGGGATCAGCGCGATCCCAGGATGTCACACCCTCGGCATAACTCATCGGGAGGGCGGAGGTAGGAACAGAAAGAGTTGAGCAACAACCAGCTGTTTCATTTTGGGAAGAGTTTCAGGATTTTGAAATTTCTAACTCTTTCGGAAAGAAAAGAAAACAAAAAATTAGGTTGACGCTTCCCAAAATCCAAAGCTGAATAAACAGCAAAGAACAAACCTCTCTCGCAGCCCCAGGCAGAAACGCAGCTACCCAGGGGCCGTCGGAGGATTCTGTTCCAGCAGGGTCTGGCCAAACGCGATGCCGGTTTCATTCTACACTACAACATTTTCTTTTCTGGAATGATTTCTTCTCGGAGGTCGGACAGTTTTGAAAAATATTTTCTTTACGGCCTCTTTTGGGCACTTTTGGTGTGTTTTTTTTTTCTTTTTTTCTTTTTGCATTAAGCAGTTCTTAAAGACAGACCCAGAGTTGGCTGAATCCAGCTGATTTTCCACAGGTTGTTGGGTAACTCTTGAAGCAAAGTTTTCCACCTGGAGATAAGTTGTCCAGGCATAAGGCTTCGGTCAGAAAGAGACTGAGCGTTTCAGATTGGGCCGGATAGTAACTGCCTCCAGCACAGAGAGAGAAAAACCAGAGTGCGTTATCCAGCCCTGGGATGACCATGAATTGCCAGCGTGGTGCAGCAGCGTGCACGGGGTAACGTAACCCTGGGATCACTAGGCTCGGTATTTCCAGCAGAAATGGAGGCGTATTCCCTCGATATGGCTTTGAGGGGTCTCATGTTAAATACAGCTGCCTCTTTTAATCAGCCTTGATCAAGAAATCAGGGCTGGAGGAGAACTACTGGGCAACGAAGGGAACGGAGAGCCCTTCTTGCAGGGAAGATGCCAGAAGACGTTGGCTTTCACAGAGGGATAAAAGGGAATGGTCTGGTTCTGCTGAAGAAAGGCACAGCCCAAGTACCCAGGGGCTGGAAAAGCAACATGGAGTTGAAGGACAACGTTACTGCAAGGACAGGTTTGTATAAATCGTACGTTAATACGTTTAGGCTAGAATCTAGCAGGTTCCTTATCAGCCACTTAGCCTTTAATGTATGTGAGAAATGTGAAGGGTGGCGGTTGTTTCACCCAGCTTTAGATGTTCAGAGTAAGGATGTCTGCATCTGAGCGCGGAGCACCTGGGGCTCTGTCTGCAGTCCGTAGAGAGACACGGGCCCCGGTAATTCACCCAGCCTCCTGCAGGCGCCTCGTTTGGCGGGAGCCGAAATCCTAAACCCCTGATCTCTCCCAGCTGACTACAAAGGCAGGCAGGGTGCCTGGCGGAGACGTGCGAAAGGACGAAAGGAGGGAGGTGAACCCAGGCCTGATATCACAAAGGTCTCCGGGCAATGCTACGTACACACGAGGCGTAAGTGGGAAGCAGCACAAACTCCGCTGCGTCTGACTGCATCTTGCTGAGATGTCCCTGGGAGACATCCCCGGCCCAGGACAACCATCACTGAAGAGATGAAAGGCCAGCAGGATGGACCAGGCCAGCACACAGCCTGGTGATGCTGAGCAGAAACAGCAAGGGCTCCATTAGCTTTTTAAGGAGGAAAAAAAAGGAAGGGCTTGGAGCTGTAAGGGCAAGAAAGCCCAAGGCATGAGGCTGCTATTAGCTCAGCAGACCCATCTCACCTTCCTAGCTGGAGAACTGGAAAAAATTGCAGACATCTTAAGAGACTGGGGAAATTTTCTTCCAACCCCTTCCAGGAAGAGTGGGAAAGGTCTCAAAACCTTGTGGAGGCTGTCAGAACATCACCCCACGCTGCTTGGCGCTGGGATGATGAATGAACCCTCACCACCCTTTTCCCGAGCCCGTGGTGGCCAGCCATCCCCAGAGAGGTGCCACATTGCACACAAGCAGGTGTCACCAAGCCGCTCCATCCTGTGCGGAACGAGTTTACGGGCCTGATGCAATCCCCAGCGGGCGATCAGTCCGTGGCAGCATTCCTGGGCACGGAGTCACCGGGTGCTCACGCAAGGCCATTGGAAGAGGCCACTCTGCGTGGGTGAGCGTGTGTGTGCTGGGGAGCGTAGCCTCGTGTGTTTGCAGGAGGCAGTGACCGCTCGTGAGGGAGGGGGGGTGTGTGTGCATCGCACACACCCGCGGTTGGATTCGTAACATCCTTCCTCTTCGGAGAAAGGGACCAGCGAGGAAGGCTGCGGCTGGCCTGGGGAAAGGGCGCCTGGTCCTGCTCTGCCCCAGAATCCTCGGGGGATCCCAGGCGAGTTGTTCGTGCTGCCCAACATGTGCACCTCACGGGGAGTGGGACAGGGACACCGACTTGCTGGCATGCTTCGTCAAGGGCTGCTCTGTAGTCAGGTGTAGGAAATCAGAACACTCCCATTTAATTAAATTAACAGAAGCCAAAGGGATTTTGAAAGAGCGGGAGGCAGTCGCTGGGTCCTGCTTTCAGAGCATCGCTGCGTGTACAAGGATCTGAATTTGATCCATAATTCACCCCAGCTCAGGTATCATTCCCACAGATGTCACCGAAGATGTTACCCCCGGATACCACTGCCAGAGAGCTGCACCCAAGCCATCAGCTGTTTTCTTAATTAAGTAGAACTTAATCTCAGTAATCAGTTTTGTTAACAGCAGTGCACTTGGTCCACCTGCAAAGGGACCACCGAGCCGCCTGCAGAAGGCAGGCTGTTGAGAGGCTGAGCAACGCAGAAAATAACTGCCGGTGGCAGGTCAGAGGACTCACCACGGGCTTGAGAGTCACCCCGTGAATTTTACATCCACACACTTGCCACCATTTCATTCTGCACCGTGTCCCAAAATTTTTAGGGAGTTTGGCTCCCAGTGAAGCTTTTTTAAAAGTAGCTGCAACTCATCAGGTGCACTTTGAAAAACACGATGGGAGTTGCCAGGACCCAAGCACGTTGGAAAACCTGGTCCCACCTTGAAAAACCAGCTCCCATCTCTTGAAAATCTGGTCCACGCAAAGCAACGATCGCTTCTCCCCTTGCGAGGCGCTCTGTGGCGCAGCAGACTGTCTGGCCCCCCGCGTCTCCCTGCCAGGACTAAGCCTTCAAAGTTGATCTAAAAAAGTAATTTCTGGGATGACAGATAAGGAGTGTGAAAATGCCACAGGGAATGATTGGCATATGCTCCAGTGGAGACACCAGGCGAGGTGAGCTTTAATTACAGACTGGCCTGGTGGCAGTACCTGTCAGATGACTCACTTCCATCGCATCCCGCGAGGTTTCTCCTCTTCTCTCTCCCCTTGCACCTCTCTCCGCTGGGCTCTTTCATCAGATGCTGGCTCGCTGGCTTCCTTACCAGCCTTGAGGCATTGAGTCACCTGTCATCAGGCAGGAACCTGGCAAAAAGCAGCTCGTGGTCCACCTGACACCAGTGTCATGCAGCCATCCAGGTCTGCTGGTGGAAGAGTCCTCGGTGGGGGACAACTGGAGGAACAACAGAGACTCATGGAAAGGGGAAAAAAAAAAAAAAGAGGAAGGAGCATGAGATCTTTACCAAAGCAATTAGGGGGGTTTCTTGCCTGAAATAATTCAATTCACAGACTGTAAGGGGGAAGAACATACCCGGGGTTGACGGGAAACCTCCAAGAAGCATCCTCATGTTGCCAGTGCATGGCATCCTCCTATTTCTGCGCAGCAAGTAGAGCACTGCAAACCACCGAGGTTTTAATGTTCATGCAAGACACAGCAGAGTCCCTGATCTCACCGCTACCTTCGCTGCTTTAGGGGTGGGGTGGTTTGGGGTTTTTGTTTTTTGCTCAAACTCTTCTTATTACAGCTTCTGGCTATGGCAGTCCAAACCGGCATTGTGGGGAGGTCCTACCCACCACAGGGGAGTGGAGGGAATATATGGTTTGCAACTCTTATTTCAGAAGGAAGAAAATCCATTGATGGAGGCAAATACCAGCCTGTATTGGGAGAATAACCCTAAACAGCGCAGGAAATGGAAACTGGAATAAAGTGCAACGGGGGAAGGTGGTGCCAGGCTTACCAAAAAGCTTTTATCAAAGTCACCAGCTCCAGGCAAAGGAAACGCAGACACGCTCATCTGGACTGCAGTGAGCGTAGCAATCACTGTCGTATGGCTCCGAGATGGGGATCAGCACAGGAAATCTGCCGTGGGCATGGAAATGCCAAAAGTGAGACAGAGATGAGTGGTGGGGAAGAGGAGTCTCAGGTCGAAGAGGATCTGCCAGTGAGCTCTTTGGAAAAATACCTGGAGATAAATCCTCTCCAATATCGTCATTAATGGTACCAAGAGAGCTAAAAACGCAGTTTGCTGATGGCACCATGGTGTGTCCTGGAAAGAGCTCACTGTTGCCATCAGAGATGGTACCTCAGATCATGAGGGGTACTGAGAAGGACCACGGAGACTCGATGGTGCAGGATGAGGGAAGACGACAAGAGATTTTCTACTTTATTTTTTTACTGTTCTAGCTCAGAGAGGTGTTTTTCTTCTCTAGGTTGAACCATGGTCCTGTTCAAGCCGGTGGGATTTTTGCCATGGACCTCAAGAGCATTAGTTTGGCCAGCTATTTCTCTTTTGTTTTTCCCAGTTTTCTTCTGAAGGGTCAAGAGTCAATGGAAAACAGATCCCCTTGGCACACAGCAAGCAAGAAAGATTAGAAGCACATGTTTCCCAAAGAGGTACACATGGTGCTGATCCTTTCGAAGAGTTCGTTTAGTCTCCTCTGTTCCTCCCGATGAAGGAACGGCAAATTCCTTCAAGTCTGACTCTCCTTTACCGTCCCATTACTATCCTCCACCTCCCTTTCCATCCCTGCTTCCCCATCCTGTCCCAGCATTGGAGCTTAAAAGACAGCTCAGCTCCAACTTATTCCCTCAAGGTGACCAGATCTTTGGGAGTTCAGTTTTCACGTGGATCCCAAGCGCTTTGGAAGAAGCCAGTGTTCCCTCTCCAGAGCTGGGTTTGCAGGCTCCTAAGAGGGACCTGAGCCCTGGAAACCTTCTCCTTCCTTGTGAGTCCTCCTAGCACCAGCACTTGTCTCCTAATGCACCTCTTTCATTGCCGCAATGAAGATGTGTTTGTGTGACACTTAAATCCTTCGCTATGGAAAAATAAACCCACTGTGCGAGACCATGCACGGAAAACCGTTGGTTTCCTGCAGTTTATTTAACATTAATAATCCTCTCCCTACCAGACCTGACAGCACAATGTCTACTGACTATAGTAGTAGAACCAAGGTCAAAGCATCCCATCTAAATTGAGACTAATTAATGTCTCTCCAGTGGTTGCCTTGTCCAAGGCAAGGGAGACCCTGTGTGGAGACACGGGGCAGCACAAGCTCTGCAAGTCCATGTGGGAGGAGATGAGAACCACAACTCACCTGCACGCACCAGCCTGGTGAAGGACGTCCTGCCCATATAGCACAGCTGAGCTGGCTGCAATCTTTGGTTCAAAACTCAAAAAAGAGGGGGAAAAAAAAGAATGAAAATTATTTTGGTTAAAATTTCTGCTTAATCCACAACATAAAATCAAAATTCTAATCACTCAGCTTTGACTTTTTTTCCCCCCTATTTCATATTTATCATTAAAATGGTGGCAAAGGTGGAAAACAGAGGAGAGGGGGAACAGCAGAGAGGCAGCAACCACCGGTAATAAAATATTCAGGTTCAATTTTAAAAAGACAAAAGGGAAGTTACATTTTGTGTGTTTATATCAGTTTTAAACACGTAAGTTACACTTTCTGTGGAAAACAGTAATTTTCAATAAGCAACCAAAGCTAGTTTTGGGTGCAAGGGACATACCAAAGGTAAGCATCAAAGAAAAGATTATTAAACAATTCTTTCTCCACTCCAAAGATTTAACATTTACTTTGAGGTGGGGAAGAGAAGCAGGAGATCCTCACAACACGTTACGATTCCCACGACACCAACAAGAGGACTTTCAGCAAAGACACCGAGGGCTGCCAGGATCCCGACAGCCCGGCGAGAGGCAAAGCCACAGAGAATCAGAGCAAACTTTGGTGTCATTTATCATTTACAGCCCTGGAGCAACTACTGCGGGATCCCCTGGAAGGCAAATGCTTTAAAGGCAACGCTTTTCAAAGGCATTAATGCTTTCACGCCGTCTCCTGCCTGTCCCTTCAGAAGCTGCATAAATGATTAAACCAGATTCCTGAAAAGGTGAGTCAGGCCCACAGGACGGCAGATGATGTTATGGGGGAAGCACCATCCTTTTTCCTCTTCTGCGCCTCCACGCCACCGAGCTCCGACATTGTTTTGCCGCTGAAGAGGAGCTCAACGCGTCTGCAGAAGCCTGCAGTAGCGGCAGAGGATGGGTCAGCACTCTGGCATCTCCTCACAGATTGCATTTAGGAATGTTTCAAGCCAACAGAGTGACACAGATCTCAAAGTACCTGACCTATTTCCCCTTAGGCCCATTGTCAGGATCGCCTTAAGAACCAATGAAGACGTTTAACCTGAATAGCTTTGGCAATACCCAGAGAACACCTGATCTTAAGTGGGTCACAGCTTCAGCAGATACGTGGAATGGGTCCATATCAGGACCTTCAACCCAGTTGCCCCGATGCCAACACAAAAATGGGATTCAAACTCCCAACGTTCCCCGTTGCAATAAACAAACCCCACGTGCGGAACCAACGCAGCCAAAGAAGTTACACCCAGCAAAGCCTCTGTCCTGCGCGAACCAAGAGGGCAAAGCAGCATTCCCCAAGCCAGCCCTCGCCTGCGTCCCCAGGAGGGACAAAAGCTCTACCCTAATTCATTGAGATGGCAGAGTGAGACAAGAAGAGGGAAAGTAGGCAAGTGAAAAATCCTCCGCTGCAACAAGCAAAGCGGCTCCGGCACCACGCGAGTCTGCCAGTCCTGCTCTCCCCCGCCCCCCCTCCCCTCTCCAAGAGATTTGCCTGAATATGGCAGGAATCAGAACTACGAGGACACAGCGTTTGTGCTGGATCACCACTTGCAGCATCTCCAGAAGCTGTGAGTTTCCTCTGCAGCCATCAGGAGTAGGAGCCTTTAACAAAAGCCAAGATTTTGATGCATTTACTCAATTCCAAGAACTAGGACTTTAAAAAAAAAAACAAACCAAAACACAACCAAAATCAAAACACAAACCCAAGCACAACACAGAACAAATGTGATGAGGCAGAGCTAAAATCGTGAAAGTTTGCAACGCTGGTGTTGAAAGGAGCCCTTTGTATGTTAATGATCTTTCCCCTTCTGTGCCCAACGCTAAAGGGCGATTCAAGCGTTCCCTGAGCTGAGAAATGGGAAATTAAACATGTCCAAGGACAGCCACACATTCTGGCACGTTGCTGAAACCTGCCCCACCCCAGGAGGCCACCACGAGGGAGCTGTGTTGCTCCAAGCCTCCTTCCCCTCCCCAGCCCCAAAAAGGAGAGGAAACAGCTACTCCGCAGCTATTTCTAGATGGCTGCGACACCAGAAGGGCTCCGAGATGCTCAGGGAGGGAAGGGCTTGGGTTGTACGCCAACAGGGTGCAATAAGGAGGACCCCAAAGCAGTGTCACGTGTGGAGACTGCAGCTGTGGTGCTGTCACTTGTCCTGGATCTCTCCTGTCTGTCACTAATAAAGGCTGCACACACACACTCTGCACACACGGACACCACCCTGGTGAGCCCTCACCATTCAGAGTCAGTGGCTTCGCTCTGGATTGCTGCTCAAAAGCACCGCGGCAGCAAAGCCCAGAGCAGTTTGGTCATGGTTAAAAAACCCAGGACACAGGCTGATGTGTCTGATCCCCGCTACCCGTTATCTTGATGGTCTCACGCACTCGGAGATGGGGATATATTCAGCCACAAGATCCTCCATCAAATCCACGTGGCTTCCAACACAGGGGTCATCCCTGTGGTGGTGCTTCTTCCCAAAAGGTCCCCTCTGTTTTTTTCTCCCCTGCTCCCATGGATTTTGGTGTCAAGCAAGACCAGGCTCCCTCCACAACACATGAGCAACCTGCCTCGAGGAAGGCTGGGAAGCCAGAGCCCTGCACGTTATTGCCAGCCTCTCCACGTTGTGCAATCTTGTGCAAGACGCTCCTTATTCCTCAGTTTCCTTTTCTGCACGAATACGGGCGCGTGGGGCTCCTTCCCCTGCGCTGCGCCGTGGGGGGACCTCAAGAGGCCAGGTCTCGCAAGAGCTTCTAACGGCAAGCCTGGCCCTACTCCTCATGGGTTGCAATGCAGCATCTCCAGGGAGTCACTCCTGCTCCCTCCGACGCCAGGGAAATTGTCATCAGTCCCTACGATAAAGTGATGAGGACTCCACGCCCACAGGAATTACAGCGGGGCACTGCCGTGTAAGCAGAGGCTGGCAAGTTGACATGGGCTCTGGAGACAAGAGCGGCGCGTTCCTTCCCTTTGCCCACTGCAATCGTTGCAGGAGCAAGCATAAACTATAGCTCTAAACCTGCTTTTAATTTGCACGGCAGGCCCAGGGACGAACCCCTTTCCTCTGGGCTTGTTTGTCAGAGCCCATACGGATCGCCGGGTGGTTTCTCCCCACCTCTGTAATTTTAGCGGGGACCAAACAGTTGAAATGAGACTCCAGGCTTTTCAAACCACAAGCCCTACAGTAAATAAGGGTTAAAGGCATTTCCAGGCATGTCTATCAATTTTCTGGTGACTGTTTCATCCTTGATGTTGTTTTTTTTTTTCTGCCAGACAAGCTTTCTGCCCAGCTTCAAACACAGAAAGAGGTTCCTGTGCAAACTCTTCCACAGGCTTTCAGCATCAACTTCTGCACGTTCTTAAAGTGCTGCGTTCGGCTGGGGCTTGGAAAAGGAAGCGATACCACAGAGCTGATTTTGGAATAAGTGCCTTTGAGTTGGATTATTATAAAGAAGAAACTAACACCCCAGAACAGATCCTTAGGGTCATGTCACATGCATCATCGGGGTAGTGGAGCATCGCCCAAGCTTCTTTCAATCTTGCCAGTATAATTTTGGCTTATTTGATGGCAGAGAGCAAAACTCCCTCCCCCTAAAGTCAAGCTGTTTGCAGAAGCCACATCTGTGGCCATGGTAGAGAAGACCAGTGGCAAAGCTGGAAATAAACCCCAGCAGTCCTGAGCCCTCGGGCTCTATCTTATCCATAGTATTTAGCTTTCTAAATGTTTATGTTAAATAAACTTTCTGGAATTATTCAACATAATTATTGGTAGATAATTGCCTGTAACGTTATACAAGCAATAACAATCACAGATACAAAATCATTTTTGAATAATGCCAGGTCACGACATCACCCAGGGGAAAAAATCCTTCCCTCGTTCGCAAAGCACGTGTTCGTACGCCTAAGGCGGACACAGCCAGACCTTGACCACCTGCAGGACACAGGTTTCTCTGCAAAACGTTGATGCCACAGCAACATCACACCCCACTGAGCACCCACTCTGCAGCCCACTCGCATTCCCCCTTCACGTAGGAGGGAGTGCCCAGCGACGGCAGCGAGAGGAGTGACCTTATCTCAGCGATCAGGGAACGCGGGGACAAGACGTTCCATGGAGGCTCTGCTACCAGCTCCCTGATGTAAGTCCATCTGCATTTCAGCTTCTCAGACTCCTAAAAGACAGACACATCCACTGACTCAGCTCTGCAAACCCCAGTCAGATTTAGCCTATAGGTAAAGCTCAGCACCGCAGGACTTAAACTGACCGAGAAAACCCAGCATCAGAGCCAGCTCTCACTGGACCGCCTGTGCTGAGCACCATTTCTGAAGGCAGAAGGGGGAGAGAGGAATGAGTGACAGGCAAGAAAGGGAGAAACAAGCCTCTAATTAGATGCAAGACAAGTCTGCACCACACAACGAGCCCCAAGCTAGCTCCGAGCAGGCTGGTACATCCACATAGCCCACACATGGAGGCACAAGCTCCTCACACTCAAGGTCAAATGCTCCTCTCCTGAAAAAACGTGCCAAAATGAGGGGCCATGAGCAAACGCAGTCATTGGGATCCTCATAGCACCAGAGGACAACGCGGTGGCTGTGCGACTGGGCATGGTGGTTGAAGCTACGTTGGGGCAGGGATGACACTGAGGCAGACAGCAGCTCCCAGACCTGGGAGAACTTGAGATATCAGCAGAAAGTACTGGTGCATGGGGTGCGCCTGCCAGCACAAGGCAAGGCAGGTGAATCAGGAACCAGCTGAACCCTTTTCAGTGTACCAAAAGCTTCCCAAGAGCCAGTAAAGCCCACTAGAAGAGTAGAACCACTGATGCCTTAATTACTCTTCCTGGCAACCCAGGGGCCTGGCGAGGCTGCCGCTGGCGTTCGGCTCTGCGCGACACAAGGGAGCCACAGAAGATGCCCAAGGTGACGTTATGGTGCCCTTGCTGACAGGAGAAGGCTGATGAGATGTGGTCACTCCTGCAGATGCTGGGTTTGTAGGTGGTCCAGAGGTGATCTCCACTGGGATGAACAGCCTGCTTGTCCTCGAGATAAATAAATGGAACAAAGTGAAAGAGCACAGAGAGGAGAAAGAGCTCCTTGTGATTACCTGAGCAGGACAAAGACACCCTACAAGGTGCAGTGGGAGTTGTAGGCACTGGGGTGCTCCCAGCAGCAGGGAGAAAGGAGCCACCCATCCAACTGGTGTTGACGAGGACACAGTACCAAGCCGAGGGACTGAACAGAAAGCCTGACCAAGAACTAAGAAGAGGCTCTTTACCATGAAAAGTCACTGAGTCCTGTTGACACAGACATTCAGGGCTCTCTGGGGAATCTGATGTGAGTCAATGACCCCTGGAGATCTGCTCGCTTCAGCATGATCCTTAATAAAGAACAAGGATGGCCTGAGATAAGCCTCGGACTTGTAAGCCAGAATCAACGACAGAGTAACTGGCTCCGGTGTTGCAGGCAACAGCAGATAGACAGCAACTCTGCACCATCGTGTGCCCCTTAGCTGCTGCTCCCAGAAGGATCAGAGTGTGGTCCATGAGTGGACCACCACCAGGCAAGGGATGCCAGAAGGCAGTAGGCCAGCCTTGCTGCTGAAGGAATCACTCAGCCCGAGCAAAACTCCTGCCTGCAGAGCCACAAGTGATGCAAAGAGCTCCTGTTGAGCAAACTCAGCTGTCCTTGCTCCATCCTCCAGCCAAACCCAGGACTAAGCACTTGATGGAGCTTCCAGGTCGCGAGGATAAAACAGAAACCCGACCTGCAGCAGCACAAATCATCAGGCAGCTCTCAAACCGGTGTGTCAGCACCAAAAGGTGCTGCTGGTGCGAATGCAGGCTTCGCTGCCCTGGTAGCATTGGCAGGGCCTCCGGCTGACATAACGCTTCCAGCGAAGGGCAGAGCATTCATCCCCGGCTGTGCCCAACAGATCGCGGTGCCCACGTGACGTCAAGCTGTGTCAGCAGAAGCGTGTTGCGGCGTGAGATGACATTGCGATGTCCTCCATGACATCACCCCGGGATGAGGGTTTGTGGCTGAGCCCACGGAGCAGGTCGTGCTGTGAGTTACAGGGATTACAACATCCCCACCAGAACTGGCCCGCACGGCCCCACGCCAGGGTCACCCTGGCCTGCCCAGGGTGGCAGCAACAGGACAGCTCTGCTCAAAATCCCCACGCAGAGCCAGCATCGTTCACCTCAGACTGGCTGTTCCCTTGGGCAGTTAAATGTCTACAGACTGAAAACTGACTTGACCAGTTCACTCCCAATTAACCCTTCCCACCCGCACTCAGCTCAGAAGCTTTCGGTCCCTGGTGGCGCTTGCGTCAGGAGTAGCTCTGAACAGCCAAGACGAAGGACGGTAAACTCCTGCCAACAGCTTTCCCAGGGACTGGGACCTCCCTAAAAGGCTGTTTTTATGCTCTGGATTTAGTCTTTTGTGCTGGTGGTGGGTTTGATTCTTTTTCATTACAATATACAGCCCCACAGATAAACAGGCTGGTAACACGTTTGACGACCACACTAGGGACAGAGGAAGCCTCGTCCACAAGCTCATTAAAGCTGCATTTGAAAAAAGGGGAATCGCCAAGATTTCTCCATTGGGTTCTGCGCAAAGCGGCTCACTGGGTGGGAAACATCCTTGGGACACCACGCAAAAGGCAACGATTGACCAAGAGGTCAGAGATGCAGGAAAACTGCTCCCACATCTGAACTGAGACTCCACCACCCATGGCAGCCCCAAGGAACTCATTCTTGCTTGCAGTGGGGCCCCAGTCCTCCAGCAGCATACACTTGGATAAGTCCAACAGCTCTCAGGCCGCTATACATTCCACAGAGGTGAATCCCCCTTTGTCTCCAGAGGACTTTGACTCGTAGACATTGATCCATGGGCAACAGAGGTCAGGAAAGGTCAGCAAGGTGGGCACGGGGCTTTGAGCATTTGATTGCAAACTGGAGCAAAGAGCCCATTCCTCATCCATTCCCACTCTTTTTAAGGTCAGTGACTCTCTATGGGCAACTCCGCTGGCAGGCACAAGGTGGGGGATGTTGGTGCATTTGTGGGCAGGATACGGGCACCCCTCACTCTGAGCAGGGGTTTGCCTGAAGGAAGAGAGAAAACCCTGCCAAGGGCATTCAAGGCGACAGAACCAGGCTGGGACACACTGTGCATCGCTCCCATAGAAACAAGCCCCAAAACCTATGGCTATAAATTCCTTAATAACATCATTTCCCCTTTCTGTGCCACTTTGCTGCTACAGGCTGCAAAATGCTCCATAAACACAAGCAGAAACAGCTTCACAGCCCGCACGGAGACAAACTGATGTGCTGCCTTCTCGGCATGGGAGAGAATATCAAAAGGCAGCGGAGAACAAAGCCTGTTTAGGGACGTGACTTGGAAACTTGGACAGGGGAGAAGGAGGAACGCACGAGACCTGCACCCTTCCCTTGGAAGGGCTGACACAGCCATGGTCTACATGGGATTCACCACCCCGGAGCACACAAGACAGCTTCAAAGGCCAGTCACAACTCTTCAGCTGTACTGCAGGGATTTAAATATTGCAGCGAGGATACAATAAGGACAACAATGAGGGAGACAGGGCAAAATCTGGAACTCAGCTCTCCAAATAGTCAGAATCTGCAGAGGGAAGAGCTGAGCAGAACATCTGCCCTGCTTCATGGAGAGGAGAGGGCTGTGAGGTTGATTGTTCCACACACTTAAGCACGTAGAAGCTACGTGACAGGTAAAAAACAACCAAGGGCACATTGACACCTCTGGGCCCCAGCTGAGGACTTGTACCACTGACATTGGGTAGAACTCCACATCCGAGGAGAACAAACAAAAGCCATCCCTGCTTTAGAGCTGGAGACCTGAGGCTTAGAGGCAGGAGCAGCACACAAGTGGGGTTCATCCCCGGGGTCTGGAGCTGCATGGTGTCAGCTGGGCCATTCCCTCCAGCCCCAGCCTTGCCCGCCCACAGGTTTCCTCCAGGGCTGTGTGGGGGCCAGGGGGATGTTGCCATCACAAGAAAGGTGCAACTGAAACTTGGGCAACTGAGTGAGGGAAATATTTACTTGGTCAGTGTTTCCAAAACTCCTGGGCTAGGACTCTCATCAAGGACAAAGGTACACAGTGGGTTTGCCCGCTTTATGGGCAATTAATGCTATTAAAGTACAGTACTCCTAAGTTAGCCATCCCTGCTTTGACTCCAAGCCTTCCAAGGAGACCTCAGCAGAACAATCAAGATGAAACTCAAACACCAAGTATTAAAAAGAAAATTCACACTCCAGCACACTACAGTTTTCCAGCCTTCCAGGGCAGAAATATCACAGGGACCCCTTCCCCTAAACATCCATATCCAGCTGGGAAACATGCTGCTAGCCCCAGAAAACAGAGGAAGGAGGACTGGATCCCTGCTTGTCACTGTCTTCCCATTAAAGATCCCCCATCCAACAGCTGCTCCCACACCGACCATCACCCCAGCACAGGGCAAATACGAGATACCAGCACCGCCTGGATAGTGTTAAACCAGAAAGAAGGAAGCCAAAGGGTTAAGAAACCTGTCGTCAACAACCCTGGATGCACCCCAAGTCTCCGGTGTTGGTACCTGGGCGCCTACCTCTGTCTCTGGGGTGGAGTCCTCCTAACCACAGGGCAGCCTCGCCTGCATTCCTGCTCCCTGAGTGACAGCTCGGGAGAAGCTCGCTCCAGCCTGAGCCTTGGCAGGGGAAAAGATGCCTCCTGCAGGGCCAAGTCAGACTCGCCCTGGAAATCTCCTTACTTAGTAGAAACAGGTTAAGGAGCCAGGAGCCAAGGGCTTGGCACCGGCGGGTGTTTTGCTGGAGATGTTTAGGAGCGCGTTGAAATTGCCAGCTTGCATCTCCTTAGATGTCTGAGCAATATCCTAGCACAGAATTAGGCAGGTAATAAGGGCTTGAAAGCAGGAACAACCACAGTTGGATTAAGATATAGGCACTCTAGACCTTTGCTCAGTTCCCTGGCTCGCAGAGACTTGAGATGACATCAGTCCTTGCTTTTGCTTAGTAAAAGCATTTCTGGCACTGTTTGCAAAGAGAAGCTGGAAGGAGAACTGTGCAAGAGCTGCTGCTCCAGTGACATTTGCCCAAGTCCAAAGACAGGGTCCAGCAGAGGGAAGAGCAGCAGCTGGTGTTGCTAGAGCCAGGAGAGACTCACGGGCACAGGCCCATGACTCCCTTGTTATGAAGGTGCTTTGGCTGGCAAGGGCATCAGAAGAGCTGCTGCTACCATGTGGAGGCACCAGGCTGGTGGGTGGTAGCTCTGGGGCAACCACAGGCAGTCTCAAGGGTACCAGATGGTTTCCATCAGCCCTGGGAATGACCAGAGGTGTACAGAGCTGGACCTCCCACCTGCTGGAATTCACCCAGGTCTCTGCCCTCACCTTTCATTGCTCATTCATCAAAACCATGAGGTTGGCTCTGAACCTTCTCCCGGGCAAAGCCTGGAGGTCTTCCAGCCCCAGCCCTTCCACGCTGCTGCGCTGGCTGATGCCAGCCAGGAAGAGTGCCACAAGTGCCAGAGCACAGCGGGCCGAGACAAGGGGCCCCACAGCACCCAGAGGCAGCTGATGCCTGGACACGTGCAGTACTTGGCTGGGTAAGCGCAAGATCCACAGACCTTTGCTCTCAGTTCCGGTGCTCCTCTGTGCTAATCCAAGTGGGGACTATCATCACACAGGGATTATCATCACGCATGCTGGGTTTCAGGTCAGGAACATTTTACCTGTGTCCATTGGTAGAAGAGGCGGTTTCCTTGGGGAAGCAAGTGTCCACTTCAGTTAGATGGGGCAAAACATTGACTTTAGGGGAAGGTCCACAGAAGGAGGAGGACTGAGCTGCTGGGTTTGCAGCCTAAAGGCCAGCTGAGCACACACAGCCAGGTTTTTTAGACAGCCTGTACCATTATACAGCTGCCTGCTGCTCATCCCCAGGACAAGGATGCTGGCGTTCCACAGCCCCAGCCTGCCCGGCAGCATTTCCCCAGCTCTGGGGCTGCTGGACTTAACCTTATCCAGCAAAACCCACCCTGACACCCAGAAAAGCACAAGAGAAGCTTCATCTCACCTGGCTCAGCTGTCCCTGTTCCCCACCAAAAGCCTGGCGGAGCACCATCACCTTGCCCAGATAAGTCCAAGGAATCAAGGTCTCCCAGCGAGGCTCTGAGCACGCAGGTCCCGGCAGCACCCAGCTCCTGCAGGCTCTCCTCTCGAGCACCAGCACTCAATCCATCCCTGCTGCAAGTGCAGACCATGTTCGGGGCAGCTCATTAACTTGCCCCAGCTCACATGAAGCTTGTTGATGATTAAGGGTCCCGAGTGAAGAAAAAAAATAAATCTCTGTATTTCAGGGCCTGGGTGGATGCTGGCACAGGCTCCTGCTAGTGCGGCTTAATGAGTTACTGAACATCAGCTGAACCGTGGCAGCTCTGTTCATTAAAATGCAAAATAGGAACAATTGCAGTAATTTGATCACTTGTAATCCTCCACACATTGTCTTAAACATCTTTTGATTCCCTTTCCTCCGTAAGTAATGTAGTGAAACTGCTGCCAGTTTTTGCCGAGTGCTTTGATTTATACCAACGAGGAGCATAAGTCCAGGGCGCATTTCCTCTTCCTGCCTTTTGTCTTTTCCATTTAACCTTGTAAGACATTCAGAGTCAGAACAGAAAAGGCACTCTAACCTGGTTCTCCAAACTATCTTTTTCATAACTGCTTCAATCCCAAAAGTTGTTGTTTCTTTGTCTCACCCCAAGGGCAGCTGAAACATCTCCACAGAAACGCAGATCTCATCCATGGAGCAGGACCTTACTCAGATCTTCGCAACCACTCCCATCAGAGCTGCATGACCACAGTGCCAGACTCCTTAACTGCGCTGCAATAGAACTCCCCCAGCTCTGGTGGCATTAGTCCTTCTTCTTACTGAACATCATTCACCAGGAAGGGGATGCTAAGGAGGAACAAGAGCAGGGCTGCTCCAAGAGCAAGGTCAAGCCAAGGACTGAGGGCAACCACAGCAGCATCCATCAACAGTCCTGAAAGAGGCAAAGCAATCAGTCAGGTCCCAGGTCCACTCAGAGCATCCAGCCAGGAGCAGCAGGAGATAGAGACAAATCCACAAGGTAGGTCTGAGAGATCCATCTAGGAGACAGGCTACCTCCAGCATAGGTCCCAGCGCCACCCAGGAGACAGACCCAGCCACACACCCCTATAACATAGCTCAGAGGAAAGCCATGAACCCAGGGACTGAGCTTAAATGGAGCTCCTCAGCCTATAGGCAGAGGGAGAGGGTGGAGACCCCAGGTGAGACTGCCCAGGGTCAGTAAGGTCTATTAGCGCTCTTTGGGCCCTGACAGCAGGCTTCCTAGGTGTGGTGAATGTTCCTGTAGGTGAGTTTTTTCATGCTTGGTGCTCACAGGAGGAATAAAGAGGTTTTAAAGACAACAGCAACCTCCCAACCCTCTCTGTTTTCTTGGATCAAACTCCCACCACCTTTCACACAACCAACTCAAGAGGAAAATTCACGGTGTTTGTATAAGCAGTTCCTGTATAAGCAGTTCCTGCCGTGTTAAGGCACAGTCTGGACATACACAATAGAAACCCACCATGTTCCTAAGACAAGTTGACAGGTTTTCATAGTCCAGGCTGCCCGAGCTTGCCACTGGCAAGGAAATCCACCTGCCCCAGTCCTGGTTCAAGCAATCTGTTTCTGGCCAGGGTGATGCTGAACCTTGGCCCCTTGGTATGAAGACCCTATCAGCCATGGAAGGATGTGTCTGGTGTGGGAGCTTTCAGGAAGCTATGCTCCTCTGATCATGTCAAGCTTGTTTGCTCTGCCTACATCTACCAAGGAATTAAAGAAGCAACAGCCCTCCAAAGTGCTAAAGGCTGGCTGTAACCCACTGTGTCTTCATGAGGGTTTCTAAGACATGAAGATGGTGAAACCTGGACTAGTGGAGCCAGGCAGGAATGGCTCTTGGACTATCCCAAAGGCTTGAGGTCAGGACTGAAGAAAAGATGTCTCAGAGAAGACCCTCTGCCTTGATCAGGGAGAGGGTGACTTCATAGAATCGCAGACTGGTTTGGGTTGGAAGACACCTTAAAGCCCATCTAGTGCCACCCCCTGCCATGGGTGGGGACACCCTCCACTAGCCCAGGT
The DNA here is from genome assembly GCA_013399095.1 of Psophia crepitans. Classification (NCBI taxonomy): domain Eukaryota; kingdom Metazoa; phylum Chordata; class Aves; order Gruiformes; family Psophiidae; genus Psophia; species Psophia crepitans. The sequence continues at coordinate 52,295 of VWZZ01004399.1, forward strand.
TGCCCGAAGACCCATCCAACCTGGCCTTGAACCTCATGACCATACATGACCTCCCTCATACATTTTCTGCTCAAGAAGTGCTACAGGACCCTCTGGAAGGAGCTGGCTTTGGCTGGTGGCAACCTTCTGCCTGTGCAGTGTCCTCTGCTCTAACCCCATCACAGACGGGGAAATCTTTAGATTTAGGCAAGACCAAGGACTGGTCACAAATGGCTTCCACCACCTTGCCCAGACACAGCGACCCTCCCTCCAACAGAGGACCAAACTGCTATCTGAATTTGATCTCAGTGCTGCACCCCGGACAGATGGAGAGAATCAGGGCCGAAACTGCTGGTTCCGGCTCTTGCCAGCTAACGTAGAAACGCGCATTCCTCCTGGCTGTCCTGCGCTCCCGTCCTCAGCTCGTTCCTGTGCACAGGAAACTCTTTGCCAAGGGGACTCCCAGGGACTGCAGAGCAGTTTTATCCAATTACTTTTTAACTACACCTGCGATCCTGGTGAGGTCTGGACACTGTCAAGGAGAGCAAGGCTGGCTTCGTGTTCATAAATTCAATCATTTGCTGGGAAGCAACCCAACGAGCACAGGCTCTTCCCTTTCATGCCTGTTCCCCGCTCCAGATCAACGTGGACATGACAAGAAAAATGGAAACATTCCAAAACAAAATTTCACCCCCAAATCTGTTTCTGTTGAATCATGTCAAGACCTGATGTTAGAAGAAAGTACAGTAAAACCATTTCCCTCCCCCCCCCTTTAGTGGAAAACAGTGAAATGAAAAATGAACCAATAAATAGTCTTCTTGAAGAGAATGAAGGCAAGAAACCCTCAGAGTTTCTAACAGAACGGAATAAAAAGGTGAACCAATTCTTGCCCAAAAGGCTTCATTCTGAGGGAGTCTGAGGATGACACTAGGCTCTTTTTCAAACACTGCACCGATAGTGAGGAACTCCAGAAGGGCCTCACAAAACTGAGTAAGTGGGCAAAAATCAGGGACATGAGCTAAGTGTACATAACCGTAACAAACCCCGGACACAGCAATCTGAGCCGTGCCTGCACAGCGCTGAAGTCAGAACTGGTGGGTACAGCTCAGGGAAGAGAGTCCTCTTGGAGTCACCACTGGCAGTTCTCTGGAATCATTATCTTAACGTGCGGCGGCAGCCAAAAAAGCCAAGAGTTGGGTGTCTCCAGGCAGGTGGTACTGAGGAAAACCCCATGGGAGCTGTTTTGCTGCTGTATAAACCCTCGATGTGCCCACGTTTGGAGCACCATGTGCCGTTCTGGCCACCGCGTCTCCAGACGTGGAGTTGCAGCAGGTTCAGAGAAGGACAACCAGCACGACGGAGGGCATGGAGAAGCTGCCTTACGTGGAGAGGCTGGAAAGACACTTTCCTCAGAACGGACACGCTTTTCAAACCGCTGAAAAACATCTCGCATCCTTCAACCAAAAACTAGTTCCTGTGACAGCCTCTCTGGGTCCAGGCAATGCCACTGCAGCTGGGACACGCCAGGTTTGAGTGACACGGGGAGGGCTGGACCCGCAATCGAAATGGGGGTCAGATCCTCCGCTGGGAGCACTTGGCCAGGGTCACTTTTGGTGGCAGTGGGCACTGTTTGTTGTGCACATCACCCCGAAAGGGCACAGCGAGTGTGGGATCTGCTGCTGAGTCGTACCAGAGGCTTGCAGACGCCAGAGCTGATGGGTCCGTGCTAAGGGTAAGGCCGCCGCGTCTTATGTCACTTTTGGCAGCAGGGAAAAAGAGGACACAAGGTGCCAAACAGCGTTGCTCTTGTTAAGGATATTTGCAAAGGGTGCAATGACAACACAAGAGGGCAGGAGAAAATCAGACACACGGGTGAAATCTTGGCTCTTCTGAAACTGCCAGCAAAAACCTGACGGCCCTGGTGTACTGACATCTGCGGGGTTGCACCCAAGTACCCCCTGAGAAAAACAGAGGACACCAAAGGGTAAGGGGCTGGCAGCAGGAAGGAATTATTTGGGTGATGTGTACAGAGAGAGTGTGGCAGAGGAAGGCAAACATCTAGAGCAGCCCTGCTTTTTTACCAGCTGGAGGGTCACCAGGAGTTTGGCCTCCTCTGGAGACTTCATGGCTTTGAATGAGGAGGAGAGCACGAGGAATAACTCCCCTCCGCACGGTCCAGCCTCATCCAGACTGCAGGTCCCTCTGGCCCCTGCTCCTGTAACGCTCCAGCAGCATAACCCAAAGTTTTACTTTGGAAATTCAGATGCTTCACTTTCTTGGGACGATTTGTTGGTCCTGCCATAACCCACCTCCCTTTTTTTTTTTTTTTTTGTGGTAATTCTTAAAACTAAAGGATTCTGTGACACAATGTCATCAGGGCACTCTGAGAAGCAGACAGGAGGTCCCGGTGAGGGTAACAGGCTCAGCTCAGTCTTACCATACTCTTCAATGCCACATGGAACAGTATTATTAATGAGAGTGTTAATAAGGAAAGAGGTGACATCACGTTCTTGTTTGATGGGTAAGAAAACCCGGTGCTGATGAAGCCTGCCAGGGAGATTACTGAAAGCAGAAATGGCATTTCAGAGTCTAATTCCCACACACAACCCCCTAAATCCACTTGTGCATTTGAAAAAACCCCTTTTTGAGTAGCCACAGGCCGGATGTGTCCAGATTTACAGCAGATTTAATCTCAAAGTGGTTGTGAAATTCACCAAAACTTACCAGCCTTGTAATCTGGGCAGAAACAACCACGAGGGGATTTTGGGGTGCTTGGGGCCAGGCTCCTGGCACCCACTGAGGTTATTGCTGTACGAGGTATGAAGCAGATAGACTTGGCCCAGAACAGATGTCTCCTTTTGCTCTCATTCCACCTCTATCGTCGTACTGAAACCAAGGCTGAACGGTGGTCTGTAACCCTGCAAGCTCCGAGTTCATCTGTCCAGTGGGAACGGGAGAGGCCAGTCCCACAGGTTGCCATCTGGCTCCAGTTCTCTGTGGAAGCAAGACAGGTGAAGGCTGGTTATAATTGACCCCAATTCCTCAAATAGCCCCAATTGCCGAGGAGATGGATAAATAGCAGTCTCCGAATCTGCTCAGAATGGACCCAGGTGGCCTGTGGCCTGGGACAGAAACCTTTCAGCACCCCTGTCTCTCCTCCAAAGAGCGCTGGCAGTGTCTTGCTTCAGAGAGTATCTGTCAGTTCAAGAAGTTTAAAAGCTCTGGATCAAATTCTTAATTACCCTGGACGGACACAATAGGGGCTGTCAGCACACCACAGCTCACAGGCTGGCATTGTCAGAGCGACCCAAGTGTTAAAATACCACTCGGCTTTGCCAGAGAAAGTTGAGTACTGGGGAGGGGGACAGCGTTGGTCTGGTTTTTTTCCTTTATAAAAAGGTTGAAAACAGGTCAAACTTCCTAAGTGCCATTTCAAAGAAGACCTGGGCGCTGGTAGGAGGCAAAAAGATACGTCATGTTTACAAATAATTGCAAATTCTCATCAATCAGGGGGTTCCGTGGCAATTCTAGGTGACTACTTTCATCAGAATAATAATTTAAAGAATGAAGATATTTTGTTTCTGGTATTAAGGTCTTCTAGTTTTCTTCCCACCCCAAACCATGTGCCGTTAAAAGATTGATTTTGATTGTCTATAGAGTCAGAGAATCATTAAGGCTGGAAGAGACCTCCAGGATCATCTAGTCCAACCATCCCCCCACCACCTATTCCCCACTAACCCATGTCCCTCAGTACCACATCCAACCTGTCCTTAAACACCCCCAGGGATGGGGACTCCACCACCTCCCTGGGCAACCCGTTCCAATGCCCGACCACCAATATAGAAATGAGCTACTCCTCAAAATCTTTGTTTTTGAAAGAAAAGTTTCAGTTGGCAGCAATTATTCTTATTTCCTTTTACTCCCACAGAAAATTCACTTTGGGTTAATCCAAAACAAAGGGGGGGAAAAAAAATCCTTGAACTGCCAGAGAGTGAAAGTACCAGACGTTTGCAAAGCTCTAATTATGGGAGTTTCTCCAGGCTGCTCATCCTCCTTCGCATCACATATTCCAGGTCTCTAAAACCAAAACCTGTAAAATGTGCTCGTGTTTAACCTGGAACTGGGTTTGTTTCTCAACCCTGTTGACAGTTTTGAGCTGTGACACCGGTGTCAGTTAAAGGGTGTGAATTTTTTACCTCAGTAGCCACGTACATATAATCACTAGTCTGGTTATCATTAGGTAGGTGTAAACACACCTTAACCGACGCGGCCTATTCCCCTTCCTTCACCAGAACCGTTGGGGCAGCAGTAAGCGTCTCTTGCCACCAGACACGTGCCTACAGTCAACGGGTCCCACTGTTCAACTCTAATAATAGTGAAATACGTTTCTGGGGTCCTGCTCTTTGCTGCTTTTCTTTCTCCGTTCTTGCTGGAGCTACAGGAAGCATGCAGGACCACGCCTGTGACAGGCTTGATTGCTTTGACCATCAGTTGGCCCTCAAGGACCACGGGCTTCAACTCTGGCTCTCTACCCAAGTCTCCACATGCATCAGGGCACATATAGCGCACGAGGAGCAGTCTCTCCCGTCTCCTCAGTCATACCGTTACCACAGCATGGCCATGGTACCCAACAGCAGAGAAGCTCTCACATCCACCCCATGGTTGCGTGCCGTCATCGGTACCCAACGCCCAACCCCAAATGGCAATTCCTCTTCCCGTTCCTTGGTAAGGCCCCACAGCCCTGCCTGGCACGGCTCCTTGGGACATCCATCAGCTGGTGTCAGACTCGATGTGTGTCTCAGCCTTGCCCTCTTACCCCTGAGATGATGTCAGGGAGAGGTTGGCCCAGTGGCCAGCCAAAGATCTGTCACCGGCCCTGCCAGAACTAACAACAAAGACAAATGGGCCCATCACAGTAAATGGCTCTTAATGGGCTGCAGGAGGCGATCGGTCCTGCTGGCTGGGCACCATATGTGAATTCTTCACTAATCACTCCAAATTGGTCCAATTTGTTCGAGAGCTGTGTAGGGACTCGTGCACCAGCAGCCGTAGAGTTTTAACGTGAGCAGAGCCCGGCATGGAAATAATTTTGCACTTGTGTGGATGCTTCCTGGGGCTCCAGCAAAATGGGGGGAAAAAAAAAAAAGGAGCGGTAAAGAGGAAGCAGGAGCTTTCAGCTGTATGACTGGGGCTTTTCATCATTTTTCACTTAATGCTCCTTGTCTTGAGGAGGAAAAAAAGACAAGGCTCTAAAGAGATTGGATGTGAACGAATGAGACAGTGAGGTTCCAGGTGATGGCTAATAATAGCCTTGATCTAGGACTGGAAACGCACGGCGCTTTACTGCTCGCAGAACGAGACCCTACCCGTGACAGCTCCACGTCAAACGGCGTTGGGGAGGCTGAGCTGAAGGGGGAGTCGTAAAAAAGGAATATTGAGGAAAATGAGCCTTAAGGAAGAACTTTCATGGGTGCAAGGATGTCTGTGAGGAATCGATGCTGGGACAGCGATGCACGGCGGGGGGTCGTTCCTACATCTTCAAATTGTATTGTGAGTCTCGTGCCGTCTCTGAAAGCTCCAGCTCCCAGAGACACTTGTTGAATTTATCTTTCTGGCATCTCCAAAGCTTGGAGGTGAGGCTTGTGCACACTGAGGACACACCCAAATAATGTGGATTTCAAACCGATCTTGTCATTTTGGGCTGACCGAAAGGATTTATAGGTTTTCGAATGCCTAATACTGAAATTTGAGAAATTTGTGTTGAAATTCCCATGTGTGTCAGGGCAAGGGAGTGAGCCTGGGCCAAGCAGGGAGGCCCCTTCTCCGTTAGCTTCCCCGTCGGTAAAACACGGCAACCAAACTCCCTCAGCTCGGCAGACGGGACGCGGGGGTCTCCTGCAGCTCTGGGGAAGACGGCTGATACCCAGAGCACCCATCTGCCCCAGCCAGGAGATTAAGTCACACCTGCAGTCTGAATGGCACTAGGGAGATAACAACCAGCTTCCTGCACCCTTTATTCAAAAATAAGCTACTTAACCCCCTTTTAAACCCTGCACTCCTACCCCCTGCCCAGCCCCTCTGCGGCCATCTCGGCAGTCACACCCGCTATTGAAAAGCAGCATTGTTCTGCCCCTACCTTGCCTTCACCTCTCTCCTGTGATCAGATGTTATGGCTCTAATTATCTTGCTCCCTGCCTTCTGGACTATCAAGACATTCAATCAAAGGTCACCTGGGTCATCTTTCATTGGGAAGAAGAGACGTCACCAGGAAGGTAAAGTTTCGGAGCATCCTTTGATGCTAAGCTAGCAGGAATTACAGTCCGGCTCTCCCGGGATATTCACTGCTCGTGGCTGCTCTAAGGCACTGAAAGGTTTCTCTCTTGGACTTTTTTTTAAAAAAAAAACCTTTCTTGTTAACTATCAAACCGTTGAAGACTTCACAAGTCCCACGAGAAACAAGAGCGGCGTAACAGCAGAGATGGCCAGTGGGCCTCCTGGAAAACACGCTGTCACCCTCTGGGTCGAGTGCTGGGAGAGGTATCAGAGCCGTCCCGGCTAACGCCTTGTGCCCCGCTGGCTCTTTCTGAGGGAGATGCTGAGTTTTCTATCGACTTACAACCCTTGGCTTTAAAACTGCAGCCATGGTCAGCTCAGGTCTTTTCAACTTTGGTGGTAGAATCTGCTGCACTCAGAGGTCTCCTGGGAGCGGATCACCATTCGTGGGCTCCAGAGTCGTTCTGCAAAAGCCATCGCAGACACCTGCAATGAAGTCTTGGAGACTGCACTGGAGACGTCTCTCGCCGTGTCTGGCCAGAGCGTGTTCAGTGCGATGAGAGTTGAGGGCTTTGAAGAAAATCCGGGCACTCCTTTAAGGACTCTACGGACTGAAAGGCCTTGTGCCGGGTGCCCAGCAGCGGGTCTCTGAGCACTCAGCAGTCAGGCTCTCTGCCTCACTCCTGCCTGACCTTCCTCATCCCCGAAGCCTGAAGCAGGCTAAGAAAGCAGTCAAAGTCCTTTAGCTTCTACAAGCGAGGGAGGAGATCCGGTTTCTCCTTGTCTGAAGCTGAGACCCACAGCAGAGGTGCCCTCAATACTGCTATCTCCTGCTCATCGCATACAAGAAGAGGGAGAGGTTTCAGCCTGGCTCCAGCCTGGAGGGCCTCCCAGTTTGAAGGGAAGGACAGTCTGACTTCGCTGCACCATCCTTCCCGAGGGGACTGCAGTTTAAGGAACTTCTCCATCCATGGGGGGGTTGAAGCTGAGGCTCATGGCTGGGAGCGAAATCGCGAGGCCAGCTCCGCTGTGCCCTGCCTGGATTCAGGCTTGTGCCGTGCGCTCCCTGGGACAAGGTCTTTCCTGTTCGGTACCACCTTCTTTGCCAGTTTTTCTTCCTCTCCTTCCACCCTCCTCTTCCCGCTCTTTTGAAATCCACAGCTTTTACGTAGGTGCCAAGGCTTGGCACGTTCTCTATGACGTTTCCCTCTGTTGTCTCCTTTTCTCTGCGATGTTTCTTTCACCTTGAATAGGAGAGAAAAAAGAGACAAGAGAGAAAAAAAACAAACCCACAACAAAATGTCCTGGAGGGACTCGGTTATGACCCACTAATCTTGCAGAAAAAATGCTCAGACACTGAAGTAACAGAAAACTGGGGAGTTAGTCAACATTTTTTACCTGGAAAAGCTTCTCCAGATGATGCGTTTCCCTCAATGCTGGTATTTTTCTTCAGCAAACACTGATTTCAAGGGGATGCTTGAATTCCAAAAATGGGAAACACTTAAATCTCATTGCATCCGCTTCTGGGCACTGCACGTTAAAAGACTGCGTAAATGAATTCAAAAAGACAACAAAAACAATAAAGAGGATTAAGAAAACACAATATATGAGGAAAGATTTCGTGTGTCCTCATGCCAGAAACTGTCATTCAGCCTTGGGCAAAGAGGCTGAAAAGTGCTATTGTTGCCGAGGTGCGAGAAAGTGAAGAATCGCGTCCGGTCTGTGCAAAATGGAGTGGACAGACATGACCCAGCCTGACCGAGAAGGTGCAGAAGTGGTGGGACAGAAAGCAGCCCTGGGAGAGCCACAACCTTCCCTAACCCAAGAGGACTAGAGAAGGAGGCCAAGATCTGTCCCACCCGAGATGCCTGGAGAGAATCGGTCCGCAGGCTTCCTGTGGCATCCGGCGGAGAGGTTATCAGGTGGGATGAACCACCCTTTGAAGGTGTCCTTGTCCATCTGTGGGTGCCAGAGTCTACAGAAGCCGTGCTCCTAACTCCGGTCACTCCATGAAGAAAACGAAGTGGCAGTGAGTCCAGCCTGCGGTACAGAAATCCGGATGCCATCAGAAAGGTATTTCCCCTCCTTTTTCCCAATTTCTGGCTCAGAGGAGGTTTCCACCTGTTTGACCAAAGGGATGTGAGCCCTCTGGTCCCGCACCGCTGGCGAGTGCAGGGACAGCGATGCTACGGCAGCCCAGGGCTGCAGCCCAGGCGTGCTGCAGGTGCTGCGCACCAACCCCGGGGGGGGCCGCGCTCGAAATCTCTTTGCTGACAAGAGGGCACACACGCTCATGCCCCTTTGCTTGTGCAAAGAATACAGAAAATTTTCTAGGAGAAGGGAGAGGTACTTAAAAAAAGAAGAAAATCTTCATGTTAATAAGCCTGGAAAGGGAGAAGAGTCAGACTTAATCTGATTGTGTGGGAGAACATAATCACCAGGGACTTGGCGCCAGGGAATCGATACCAACCGTGGCTGCAGGGGCCAGGATTTTGGTGCGGGCTGGAAAAGTTGTTAATTCATTTAGTTCCTGTCAGTTTTGGGGAATGGGGGAGCAAAGGGGGGGATGGGATGGGATCCAGTCAGTGGGGATGGCAGAAGGAAAGGCCGCCTGTGCCTTTAATTTCTGCAGCCCAGGTTTTAGAAATGCAGCTTTGCTTGGAATGCTGCTGAGTGTGTAGCCCTGGGACAACTGCGATCCCTTTGATTTGGCAGACTGGAGCCTCTGCAGGTTGCTTTGTGGGTGTATTTCATAAGAAAACAGAGGAGGCAGCAGTCCTGCCCTGTAACAGCCTCCAGACATTCTGGCCGGGTGCTGCCAAAGCAACAGCCAAGAAAGGCACCGCCTGGAAGAGTGGAGTTTCAAGAAAGCCTTCTCTGGTCGGGATGTTTGCCCAGCTTGCAGAAACCTTGGCCGAGTTCTGGTTTCTCCATTCAACGCAGAGGCAGAAAGGTTCCTGCAGGTAATTACACAAATTCTGCCTCCCTGCCCCCTCTCTTCCACCTTCGTTTGCTGCTCAGCAATGCTGAGATGGAGCAGGAACATGCACGTTATGGGAACTGCAGTTGCAATTCAGATTTCTGGGATGGAACCTCAGCTCCACCATGAGGAGTGATGCTGACGGTTGGGTAACACGTAGCACTGGAAGCCCCAGCCCTGGGGTCCATCTCAGATTGAGAAGCTGTGCAGTAGGTCTCCAAAAGTGGTTTGACACAAACGCCTGGGGAGAACCTGGAATCGAGGTCCTGAGATGGGTCAATACAGAAACTGTGGGATTTTCTGCTTGCCTCAGGGCTACAGAGCAGGATCTCACACACTTCTCTGCACGGAGCCCAGCCCAGCACCAGAAAGGGATTCTCAGGGTCCTTTGCCTTTTCCCTTGGGCTAGGCCAGGGATCTAGGGAGAAAGCACGGTCGGCAGCACAACACTTTGCCGTGACGTGTCACATGAGGATGTAAGTCCACGTGTTGCGAACCAGTGCCAGGCAAATTCCCCTCACCAGTAAGGAGTACCAGCATGCCCTTGGGGTGACTCAGCTCCTCCTCTGAGCCCTTAATCATTGTTGTTCAGCAGCACCGCTCGATTAATGCGCATCCTCAATAACCTAAAGAGACGAGTCTGTGCGTAAGTGTGTGTCCCAACACGCCTGCGATTCCCTCTGTCACTGGAAAATATTCAGCGCCGGACACTGAAAACTGGATGGGGTGACAGGGGGAGCGGTGGCTGTTGTTTCTCTTCGGATGCTGCATGCGATGGGCCGTGCCGCCCCACACGTGCCACCCGGAGCGGGTGAAGGTCTGGGCACAGCACGGTGCGAACGTAGGTGCCTGCCTCCGGATAACTGCAATCCAAGTGAATCAGGCTGGAAGTGGAGCTGAAACAAAATACCATCTGCAAACACCTGAAAAAGCTGGAAAAGTTTGAGGCTAGCTTCAGAATCAAAGGCTTGGCCCAAAATACGTCAACGCTCATGGAAAGGCTCCCATGGACTGCCCTGCATTTTCCATTAGGTCTGCAAAGCTCAGGCCTCGCTCTGCATCACCCCAGCTGTCTCCCAACCCAGGAAGGCTCCAAGTCCTGGCTCCAAGTCCTGGCTTGCCACCCGCCCTGCCCGGGCCCCTGGCTTGGCAGCTCACGGACCGGGATGTGCTGCACCATGCACCTGCTACATGACGGGAATGGCACCCCAGGGCCCGATCCTGCGAGGTGCTCGGTTAGCCCAGCTCAGTGTGAGGCTCAGGCGTTTCTGCACCTGGAGAAAGTACTGGGCAGGTTCACTGGGGCCAGAAGAATTGCTGCAGGACAGGAGGCATGCCAGCCAGCGGCCGCTTTCACCGAGAGAGGTGCGAGCGCTGGTCACCGTTAGTCATTGCTCTTGCTCATTCAGGCATCGAAAAGGGCCAAGGAGAGACTGGGCTGAAACGTGACCGGGACAGAGAGCAGCCACCCAGGTTAGGTCTCAAGAGCTGTGAACTGTCCTGGCTCTGCTCGAATGCTAGGGATCTGCAGAGCTTCTGCTCGCGGGCTGGTGTCACCAAGCTGGCATTGCTCCTGCCAGGTACCTTCCTGATCTCCACCACGTTAGACCCTCTACCAGAAATGCACGGTGCTGGGGTTTCACGGGTCTTGAAGGAGGTCAGAGAAACCCTACGGCAGCTACTGCTGCTTTTGTGAAGCTTTTCACGTCAAAAATTATTGCAGCCAGCTATAGGTAAGGCTGTATCAAAGGGAGAAGCTCAGAGCAGCAGTGGTCAAGGCTGTCCTGATGTTCTTCCAGGAGCAGACAGGCTGGCCACATCAGCACAGTCCTCCAGCTCCCCGAGCTGTGCTGGTGCCCCTGACCGACCCTCCACGGGGGTTCCCGCGGGCCACTTCCACACCGTACAGTGACGTTCCTGATAAGACCTTTTTCTCCTGCTTCCACGCAGACGCCGGCAAAGCCCCGCAGCTTGGAGCTGGAGCCGTCTCGGGACTGACTCAAGCATCGTGGCTGCTGCAGTAGTGCCGGCCGCGGGGACGAGGAACAGGATCGGTGGTGGAGTGGGTGAAGGGAGGAGTCAGGGAACGTGTTTTACGAGCGAGTTACACAACCCTGCAGCTGGCGCAGAGGCCTCTGGCTCCCCAATGGGTCCCCCAAGATTTGAACACGAGAGGGAAACGTGCGCGCTGGTGCCAGTGTGAATCTCGCCTTTTCCTGGCTAAAATGATCTGTAAATCAGAAACCAGCTGCCCAGCAGGCACGGGAGGAGGGACCTTCCAGGCCACGGTGTGTAGCTGTGGCAGCACCCTGCTGTGTAACGCTTTTCCTAAGTGCCATCCCGGGGTTTCGCCCCCTCCTACGCTGACTTGGAGGCTGCTCCAGCCCTCGGTGCCTGGAGGGTCAGAAACCGCAGGGGCAGCCACCAGCTCGTCCGGAAGCTCAGGAAAGGGGAAACGAGGGAGAAATCCCAATTCACACCCATGTCCAGGGCACTGCAGGCACATCGGCCCCTCTGTAAGGAAACCTCCCCGTGGCACGCCGGCGCGGAGGGACGGCTCTCCCGGCTGCGGTGAGCCAGGCAGCGCCTGGGCAGCTGAAGAAGTCGCACCAGCTCTGGTACAACCAGTTTTCCTCACGGCTGAGCCTTTCCTGCACACCTCGTTCTTCTGGCAGCTTCAGCATTTTCTGCCAGGCAGTTTTGGTCATATGACCACTGCGCTTCTGGTTTTGTCTTCCCCAAAAACGTGAATCAGCCCCTCGGAACCTGGGAGGCAGGGACTGCGCTGCCTGCGAAGGGAGGGCTCAGGACTTGGATGACGGTCACCCCGTAGCTGGTGATGGAGCGTTTGGGGAGACGCACGTCCGTGCCGCACCGAAGGGGCCAGAGCTGGAGCGTGGCCCAGCCGCGGTCGGCACCGTGTGGGTTCCTGCAGGCAGCGTGGGTGCTGCCACGTTACCCCCGGCTGCCCTGGCTGCCTGTCGTCACCCGCTGCCTGTTGTCTTCTGCTTTGATTGGGTGCTCTTGGGGATATCTGCATCGGATTCGTACGGCGCGGAGAGCAACGTGACCCCGGTCCGTGACTGAGGCTTCCTGGTGCTGCCACAACACAAGTAATAAATAATAATTATGCTGGGCTCAGAGCAGCTGACGTAGGAGTGGCTTGGCTGGAGTCACCGTCCTATCCAGCCTGGCATGGGCCTCGCTTATCCCCGTGAAGTAGGACGAGGAGGAGGAGGACAGACGAGGAAATCCACTGCAAACATTCACCCTCTTCCTCCTGTGTAGGAGGCAGCACGCAGAGAGAGTCGACGCACCAGCTAATTTTTCTTCTGATACAACGCCAATTGCTGCACTGGAGCTGGGATGGATTTGGCCCGGTGTTTACATGAATTATTATTATTCATTAAGATTATCTTGTGGTTAAAACACAGGAGCGGGAAGTGAGCGATATGTTCCTGGCTCTGCCACCGACTCTGAGCATGGCCCTGGGCAACTCACTTTCCCCCATTACTTTCCGGAAATATATTTTCAAGTGAACAAACACTGGCATTGAAATGAGGGAAAATGACACAGATTATGAACATCTGCATAAATACCTGATCGACATCCAAATCCTACTGAGAAACAACAAAACAATCATCTCAAGGTTCAGCGAGAGCCGCTTTTGTTTCTTTTATTTGCTAATATCGTTGTGAATAGGGCTTGGTTTAAGTGCTACAGCAGTTGCTGGGGGCCTAAATTTTCAGCTCATTCATATTCTGTCGGGGAGACTGTGGAAAAGGAACGGGCACGGGTACTCCCAAGCTAGAAATTTCCCCATCCGAAAAGTCAGAGAAATTGGGCTGAAAAGTACTAAAAGGGTGAAGAAGAAGAAGCACTGTCATGAAACGAGAAGGTGCGATGAAAATATCAGCATTACATTCCGTGTTGTGGTCTGGCTATTTCACACCGCTCCCGTGAGCTCTTGCTGGAGAATCCCGTTTTTTTGGGGGGACCCCCCGGCTCTGAGGCTGGCAGGGGGCCCCAGCCCCACGCCGCCCGCCCTGCCTGCGCTCTGCCCTGCGCTCCCTCGCCCTGGGTGCCAGCGCCCAGCCAGTGCTCCAGCCTGGGGCGGGCAGCCGGCTCCCAGTTGGGGTTCCCTCCGCGAAGCAGAGCTCGGATTTAGGGGGGCTGGTCTGTTCTTTCAGTGGGGGATGAAAGGAGCTTGTTTCTGCCTTTCCAAACCTGACAACTTCTACATCAAATAAAGGGCACGGGTTGCCTTTCAAAGAAGGAGAAAAAAAATTAAACCCAACTATTTTAATTGACTCTCCCTTAGGGGAGGGAGGAGAAGTGATGCAATTATATGAGCGAGGTGGGGAGAGGGGTAGGATCATGAACTGGATCCAGTTTTGTGAACCGAATGGTTGAGAATGTCCTCAGACCTCCCACTCCACGGGCTTAACGCAGCTCTCGGAGCAGAGTGCACCCTGTGCAACTCGCCCCACCATGATTTATGGTGATCCCTCCAAAAGCCCTGTACTGCTTTCAGCGTGTTTTCTCCCTCAGCCAGGGCATCCTTTAATTATCCTGTTTGTAAATTTGCAATTAATTAATTAGCCTGTGTCTGAAAGGGCTTAGAAAATGTAAGTGTGGCTGAGCATTGTTACTGTCAAGTTCAATTATTATCATTAAATATTTATCTAGCACTGTAACTAGTGGCTGGCATTTCAGAGAGATTAAGATACTGTTCCTGCCTGGAAGGTCTTGTCATCCAAATCAAAGGGAAAGCATGGAGATTGACAAAGGAAAAGGAGAGCATGGAGACTGACAAAGGGATGGAAAGGGATTGACCGGGATGGAAAGGATCGAGACACCCTAACTGGAGATAGCTGTGTGTCCCGTCACAAGCCAACACCTCTAAGCAGAAGGATGAAGAGGAGCAGGAGCGGGGCAGGGACACGGGTTAGATCAGACCCGTCGCGCTGCTGCTTTGCAGTGGACGCGGCCGTGGTGCGAGGCCCTCCCCAAGGGTGCTGCGGTACCTGACGCTGCCTTTCCGCAGGGTGTTTGTCACTACGGGGCCACGCTCAGGGCAGCCCGTCACTCCCTGCAGGGGAATCCTCTCCTCCCCCCTTGCTCCGGACCCGGCTGGACGCGGGGGACCAGCGATGTCCCATCCAGCTGCCTCTGGCCCGCGGCTCACGGAGCGAGGGGGACAGCGAGGCTCTGCGGTGGAAGCGCGCGAGACGCAGAAGGATGCCGGGGTCCTTGCCGAACGCTGCCAGACCAGCAGAGACACTGCTTGGCGCCTTCGGGGAAGGGCATATTTGTCCCTGCGGAGCTAGGCTGGAACGCCGGCCCTTCCCTCTGCTCCACGCAACGCACCACTGCCTTCCCTCATTCCTGGTCTGGCTCCAGCCACAGCTGGGACCTCCGGGCAGGGGAGGGCGGCTCCCGAGCCCCAGTCAAGCCGGCCGGGCCCTGCGAGCCGGGGGAGGGCTGGTGCTGGGAACGCGGTGCAGCCCTTCCCCTGCCGGGGAGGATGCTGCGTCCCTGCCATCCCGCCTGGCCCCGGCGAGCCAGGGCCGCTGCTGCGCGTGGGGAACACTCCCCGGTGACACGCTGCCTCTGGGACATCCTTGCCCAATGATGCTGCGGTGAATGAAAAACAAACAGGAATCCCGTGCTCTTTATTGCACGTTACGAGGTGACACGGTTATAAAAATACAGGAGAGCAAATTTGCCAAGAAGGGAATGGGAGCGAGCAGCAGAGGAGCTGGTCTCCTCCCCGTGTTCCCTCTGTGGCCTTATGCAAATCTCGGTAATATCCATTTCTCCCTCCTTAAAATCTGAAAAATAACAGCGCTGCTCCTCCGGGTCTTGCCTCCCCTCCCAGTGACCCCGCCGACACCACCCGAGCCCGTTCCGCGCTGGGTGCGCATGCGCTCACAAACTCTGTAATCGCGGCTGAAGTCCTGACCCCCGCTCAGACCTGGTGACTTACTCCCGAGAGCGAGGGATGTTCCCAGCCGTAGCCTGCCCGCCGTGTGAGCTCCGACCCGTTTGGGACAAAGAGAGCTGGCTGGAAAATAATTTTCCATTTTCTGCTCCCGGCTCCAGGTGTCAGTGTTAAATTCTACCCGGAGCGGTGAGAAATCGTACTAAGGGACAGGCAACGTTAAGGTAAATTGGGTCGTGATAATCCCCAACGGTTATCTGGCGCTTTATAATTCCAAAGAACGAATCAAACATTAATTAATTCTTATAATGGCCATCTAAATGCTATCTTCTCTCCGGAGATGGGGAAGCTGACAGGCGAGCCTGGCCCACGGCTGCGGAGCCCAGGGTCAGCGCTAGTGCCCGAGGAGTTCTGCCTTCCGAGCTGGCCCCTGCCCGCCCCGGATCCCTGCCGCGGTCCCTGCCCGCGTCCGCAGCGCCATGACCTGGATTTCTGAGGCACCTCGGGCTGGAGGAACGGGCATGTCGAAACCCAGGGGAAGCACTGTTTACTGGAAGCCAGCCTCCACAGGCATGCCACACGGTCGCATGTGGCAGCCTGGTCAGACGTGACACGTGGTCTACAAGGTGGTTAAAACCCCGGGCCTCGGCCAGCTCAGCCAGCCATCAGCTGGAAGGAATGCAGGAGGCATCCGGGGCTGACCGCCAGCCTGCCCGAGGTGGGACGGCCCCTCTGGATTTAGGGACAAAGGGAAAAAACACCCTCAAAATTTCCAAACGGGCTCACAAAACCTGCTGCCAGTGGGTTCTTGCAGGGCTCCTCCTGCCCCACCACCGCCCGCACGAGGATCAGAGGACGGCGTTTCCTTAAATACTTTCTGCGTGCTGGGGGAGATCCAAATCCCAGCAGCCCAACAGCCTGGCGAGGGTCCGAGCGTTTGCCTCTCGCTGCACCAGGGCTGGGCCAGGACTGCAGCGGGCGACAGGACGGGCTCGCTGGCTCCTGGGCCCCAGCCAGCCCCTGCAAAGCGCGTTGCGGTCTGTCTCCAGCGCAGTACAGCCCCAGCAGCGCCTACGGTACGGCCCTTCCCGCAGATAGCAAATGGGATTTCACAGCACCCCGCTGCGTTTCTGCGGTTTGCTCTCGCTACCAGGCTTGTCGACATGGAGCCACTCCGGAAAATGAATTCAAATTAATTAAAAGTATGAATTTAAAGTTGATCAGTTAGAGCCCGTTAAACTCATGATTCAGATTTCAGAATTAAAATGGTTTTAATTTCATCTAGTTCAACACACTCTCAAAGTAAATTAAACTAAACCACATTAAAGCTATTTTAATTCTCAATAAGCGTGTTTAATGTGGTTTAATTTATCCACTTTCAAAGTGAATGCAGATTAACCTTCCCGAACGTCCCCAGGTAGACAAACCCTGCTATAGGAAGCAAAGATGCAATTTAGGTCCACCAACAAAACTGATCACGAGTTTTGATCTGGACTGGGACCCAGCCCCAATTTAACGCGCAGCCAGATACGTCCACGCCGCGACGGCAGGTCCATACGGTAACGGCAGCCCAGGCAGCGAGGCTGACGAAGGCTGCGGGCTTCAGCGGGGGTGCGCAGGCTGCCAGGGACCCTCGGGTCGCCCTGTCCTCCTGGTGGGGTTTGTTCTTGGGGCAGCACGGGTATCCGTGGGACTCATCCCCAGCTGCGGCGGAGCGTCCCTGCAGGGACAGCCGAGATGCTGGGATGCCATCTACAGGGGATGGCCCAGCTCAGCACAAGGGCTGCGGGGCCAGGCTGGGTTCAGCTCCCCAGCAGCCGGGGCCAAGCACTGCCGAGGAGCCCAGCGCCTGGTGCTTCCACGCTGAGCTCGCGAGGAAGCTCCGGTCTTTGTGTAGCTGCTCGGGAAAGGAGCTCTTTGGAAATGCAAAGCCTGGGGGGGATGGATGTTGAGCTCTCCTGGAAATCCAGACCTCAGACTGGTTCAAAGGTATCAGACAGGCGGCCCTGCACACTTCCAAGAGCAGACAACTGTTCTAGGACATTTTTCTAGCGTGCTCCATTCCTTCTAAAAAACTATCGGTCACTTTGTCCCGTACGATCCACGGCCACGCTGCTGAGCTGGGAGCCCCGTGCACATCAGGTATATTTTTGGTCCAAAGCCTCTTTTTTTTTCCCCTCAGACATCTGACTCGGGAGGAATCGGCTCCCAGTCCCTATGAGGAAGATGAGGGACCCGAGGGCACCGTTCCCTGCCCAGACCTCGGCTCCGTCAGACCCCCTGGCCCCACAGGGACCTGCAACTGGAAGCGGCGTGGCTGAGGGCTTGGAAAGCAAAGTCTGGGGGTTAGTCCCTTTTTACGTTCAGGCTGGGCTCAGTGCCAAGACGCTTTCTATGCACACGAGATTCACAGTGATTTTGTGCCAGTGTATACTTAACCCCACACATAAATAATAGCTCTGCGCTCAGGAGGTAATGCCATTAATTGCCCTCACATTACCTTTCCCTTTCAGGCTGCACAGAAGGAATCCCAGCAGGGGAATGTCGGCCTGGTGTCAGCGCCGAACCGGAGCTGTCCCCTGAGCTGCGCCGTTCCCGACCTGAACAGGAGCTCTGGGAAAGTTATAAATCCACAGACGTTACCCAGGTACAGGCTTCTCGCCCCGAGCTGCTTTTCACAGTACACGGCCTCGAACTTCCCCTCTGATAAAGCCCCATCCCACGCAGACCCTCCTTGCAGGGGCACAGCGTGCCCACGCAGGTCAGGTGTGTCCTTGCACACATGTAGAATTTCTGCTACGTGCGTCCCCCACCCCAGACACGCAGCTTGGGCTTCAGCCCTTCTCTCCCAAGCCTCTCCTTACCCCCACCCATCCCACAAGGGAGCAGGGACATTCTCCCTCCGTGGTCTTTTCCCATGGCTGCTCACAGGAGTCCCACGGCCACCCCGCGCTTGGGATGTCTGGGAAGGGGGTTACAGCCCCCAAGGCACGGCCGCCTGCCCGAATCAGCCCTGGCGGCTGCAAGCCTGCCCACCAGAGCAGGGACAAGTAGGATGGAGCACGGGGAGAAGAGGTAGCCCATGGTATCTACTTCTCAGGGGCTTAACTGAGGCTGGATTTGTGGGCTGCTGAGTAATTAAGAGAAGATCTGTATCAGCCAGGATCTGGGGCTGGCTGGCAGCTCCGCTGTTGATATTGTGGCAAAGCGGTTAAGGGTGGCTGAGGGGAGGGAGAAAAACAAGTCTGATTTCTGGAGCCGCTGCTGCAAGGCCCTGTCACCTTCTCGCCAGTCCCCTCGGCTGCCTACGAGCCCAGGGGACCCAGGAGCCGGGCAAAGCTCAGCCCTCACCCTTCACGGTTCTGGCACCAAGGAAGCGTCTCCTTGCACCCCCCTGGGAGCGCGCAGCCCTGGGTCCCCCTCCTCCAGACTGGGAGAGCAGCATAGCACCGGGATGTGTCACTGACCTGGCGAGATACGCCAACACATAGGTGTCACGAGAGACACGTGGATCAGGACACACACGTGGAGACGCACGGCTCCGGGCAGCCGCGAGAGCCGTGTGCTCCAGACCCCGCGAGAGCACGGCAGAGGGAACCGAGGCACCGGGGGAGCAGTTAGCTTTTGCGATCACACGTGCTGCTTCCCCGCGCGTTATGTTACAGTTAGGAGCCTGACTCCCGGCTTTGCTCCTGCCCTGCTGCCCCGGTCCCCACGCACTCCGCCCGGCTGAGCCGGGGACGGGACGGGCTGTCGGTGCAGGTGACACCCAGGGTCCAACCCAGCACTGCCCAGGGCTCCTCTGCCCTGGGGTCCCCTGCCCAGACCCCACCGCGCTGGTTTCTCCCTTCAGCTCACGTTCACTCCTGGCTTCCCCAGTCCTCCCTGTGCAGCAGCATCTGCTCCAGCGCCCGCTGCCGGGCACAGACCTGCCTGTGTTGGCCTCCATCTGTGGTGCAGCATTTGCTTCGCTCTTAATTAACACTGTCTTACTCCCCTCTTAGCTCCGCTCCTCCCCTCCCCCAGAGAGGGCAATAGAGCCATGGATGAGGATTTAGGAGAGCTGAGATGTCCTCCCAGCTCCTGTTAGTAGGCGGATGAGTGTGATGGGAAGGACGTGCTGCTTTCTGTCCCCATTTCCCCACCTGCGCAATGGAAATGGTGTGCGAGGCCTGGGCCGCGGGGTTATGTTTCACTCTGGCTCTTTACAGGAAGGTGCCCAAACCCCAGCCGTCCTCCACCCCTGCACCACGCGGGCTTTAATATCACCCAAACCATTTGCTGAGCTTTTTGCTATAGTCGCTCCTTGTCTCCTCCCAGCCGCAGCAACGCCACTGGCCGCGTAGCTCCACGGACCCCAGCAACCCTTCACCCTGCTCCGAGCCCGTCCGGCTGCTCTGCTCCTGCTGCGAGCTGTGCAAGCACCTCGTGTCCACAAGCACCTCGTGTCCACAAGCACCTCGCGTCCACCCTGGCCTGGGGGAGCTGACATGCTGCTCTTCATTCCAGCAGGATGAAGAGTCTTGCAAGTTTCCATGGCTCGACCTTGCATCACCATTAGGGAATTTCTCTGGGGCACCTTGCTGGGAGCAGTAAATCAGTCCCTGGTAGTAACCCGACCGACGTTACACTTCATACCCTTCCATGGGCAAGGGAGCCTGCCCGGCCAGGCGGTTACACAGAAACTACCTTTCCCTTGTGCACAAACGAGCGCTGGAGCAGCCTGGCAGGAAAGGGACGGGTTTTGCACAGCGCTGTGCTCCCCCAGGCTCCAGCACGGGCTGGAAGTGCTCGGTCAGCACTTGTGAACCCGGGGCTTGCTGGGAGCCCCAGTAAACTCCACCTCTGAGCCTCATCCCTCTGCAAATGATGAGCAGAGGATGGCCCGGCTCCCCCAGACACCAGCTTGGGGTTCGGTGTCTCTCTCCTCCTGCATGCTGTCCCACCATGCTGCCAGAGACGTGGTCTACCTGGGAGGGCTGCGGGAGCCCTGGGCTCCCGGCTGGCTCTGCAGAGGAGCCTGCCCCAGCTCCTGCAGGGAGATGAGAGCCAGATCAGCTGCATTCCAGGGCATGCGATGCCCTGTGAAGTGGGAAGGCCCCGGGCCAGACCGCTCCTAAATCCTGAAGGTGCCAGAGTGGTGTGGGTTGGGAGAACAGGTCGGGGCTGCCACCCCAACGGGAAGCGTGGCGACAGTCTGTTTGTGCGAGGTTGCACAGAAGAGCCGGCTCCATGGTTGAGAAAGAGGAGAGGGTGTGAGGGAGGAGGCGAGGGGAGCAGTGGGACCCCGGGGTGCAGGAGCTCCTCCCTCGGATGTCACCTCCACACCCAGACCGTCCCCTGGTAATGCAGGTCTGGGATGAACCACGGGGATTTGGGAGGGAGAAGGACGCGTGACGCAAAGGGCCGGTGTGTTTGGAGGAGGACACCCGTGCTCTGACCCACGTGGACACTGCCTGGGAGGCACACAGTGACACTGGCGCAGGGCTAAGCCCAGCCTAGCTGGCCTGGGTCTATTTATTCTGCCTTAGGACCATGCTAACCCACTCACCTGGCTGTGGGATTGAAGTGACTTTGTGTCTGGCAGGCTTGGAGCCATGGAGAAAGGACCACTTAGGCATGAAGTCATGGAGAAGTGGGTTTCAGACAGGCTTGAAGCGGGCAAGTTTGGTACCCGGACCCGTTTCTGATCCCATTCCCCAGCCCTAAGAGCTGAGGTGCCACGGGGCATTCCGTGGCCGCCCGGTTCCTGGACAAGGAGAGCCCTTCGGCCGTCCCCGTCTAGGATGCACAGATGGACCAAGAGTCGGGGAAGATCAATGGTCCCTCCTCCAGCCTCGGAAGCAGGATTTAGCTCTCGCTGTGCCTTCCCTCCAGCGGGGTTAGCCTCACCCTCCCCACAACCGCAGAGCCCAGCACACCCTACCCCGGCACCCTGCGTCCCGGCCCCACACGCTCGCCCCACATAATTGCCCCATCACACAGTCATACCGCTGCACCATCCCCAGCAGCCGGCATCTCACCACACCATCGCACACGCGTGCACGCAAATATTTATGGAGAAGACTCCCATTTCTTTACCAACAAACTTGAAAGCATTTAAAAAAAAAAAAACCAAACCCAATGAAACGATACCTGCCAGGCGGCTGGCGGCGGCCGGGAGCGATGCTGCTCGCGCTCCCTCCTGGCCTGAGCGGTTAGCCCATTCCTGGGGCCTCGCCAGGGTGTTTCCGTTAGAAGGGGAAACTGAGTATATGAGTCAGGTGTTTCTTTGGTACAATCCTGGGTATTTACAGAGCTCCCAGAGAGGCAGCTGCCTCTTTCAGACACTCGTTTCTACTTTTCCAGGTGTGCTATGCCCTCAAAGTACATCCTTCCCTTGCTCCTTCCCGTGCCCAAAGGGACACAATCGCCTCTGTGTTTGACGTGTGATCAGGTATAACGCGACCAGCCGTGCCAGGAGGCCACTAGCTTAAGCCCTGGGACACCCAGTTATTTCAGCTGTTACTGTCTGAGGAGGCAGTTAGTAATTTCTTCCATTATCTTTGAATACAAGATGGCCAGGAGCCCCCCACCCCCTTTCTACAGAGCAGTCTGTGCACGGGATTCATCTGTTTGCTGGCTGAACTAAAAGGAAAAGTGTCGGTGCTGGAGCATAACCTCCACCTAAAGTTATTTTATTGCCTTTTTCACCTTGAAAAATAAAAAAAGATTAATTTGAAATGAAAACACTGCTTTGAGCACCCCAAATTTAATTTCATTTAAGATCTTTTTGAAACAAAGCAAACATTTGAACTTCCTCCAGCTTTTCCCTCCGAACCAAACTGCCACATTCAATCCAAATTTGTGAGTAGTTTTGGTCTCCCTTTTGATCACCATGCCATGAAACATCACTCCTGGCGCACTTGCTTTTACCAAAGGGGCTTTGTTCAGTTCTCAAAAAAAAAAACCCCCAAACCCTACCAACCCACCTCCGCCTGTTCCAGAGAACACGACGCTACCAACAGCATCTCCCGGCGTAACAGCACTCTGCACCCTGCCGTACAGCATCTCGCCCAGCGCCTGCAGCCTTCCCCACCGCCAGCCAGCCGCGGCACACCGCCCCTCCGGCACGTCCCGCTGGTCTGCGCAGCAAACAGCGACCTTACCGCTGCACACCCAGGCCGAGCAAACCTCGGCCAAGCGAGCTGCCTCGCCACCGGAGTGCCGACGTTGGTACCAGACCCCAGGGAGTCCGAAAAGCAGCAGATTCGGCGCAGCGTGCTGAGCATCCCATGGTCCAGTCCGGATTGCCGCGGGAGCACTGAGACCCCAGAGCTTCTTACAAAGGGCTTGTGGCACCAAAGCTCAACCTGGTGGCAGTGAGGATCAAGGCAGCTGCCGCATCCGCTGGGAGCAGCGTGATGCCCTGCGGGTGGAAGGGCTCTGCCCCTGGGGTCGTCCCCAGCTCTGCCAGTCTTCTCCGCAGCAGGATGCTGAAGGGACTCTTCCAAGGAGCTTCTTTCTCCTTGGAGTATAAAGTCACTGCACCTACGCTGGACAACCCCTGCCCTGGCTCTGGATGCAGTTGCAGGCTGAACTGCAAGCTGAGTGTGGCTGACCTAAATCCATAAGGAAACACAGGACAGAGAGTTTCTTGGAGAAGTCTGATAACGGGGTTTGACCATGCCTATCTCCAGACTGAGGTTTCTTCTCTGATGGATTCTCCCCGTGCACCCACAGAAGAGGCAGAAGCACCGGGAGGGAATTTAACAAAGACGGGGAGAGAAGACTGGGGGTGATGTTCCCCAGGAAAAAGCATCCAGGCTTTGGTGTGAAGTAGAGATCCCAGTATTTTGTGAAGATTAAGAAGCCCACCACACTTAAGATGAGTCAGAAATCAGGAAGATCCCACTCAGTCTCATCTTCTCTGGGGCTCCAGTGCCTCCTAATGAGCCCTGCGTATTGTTTTCATTCTGGTGTTCTTGGTTAAACTTTATCTCTAGCCATGCTTCATTATTATTTATATTAGGATAGTGCCCGGGGGCCCTCACCCAGCTCCAAGCCCCGCTGTGCACAGACATGCTCGCAGAGAGCCCAGCCCTGCAAGGCTTCCAGTCTCACAAGACAAAGGAAATATTATCCCCATCACCCCCACTTTGAGGAGCAGTGCAGAAGGACTCGGGGAAGTGCCCAAGGTCACGGAGGGTTTCCACCTCCAGCCTGTGCTCTATTGCCTTGAGCTAAATTCCCAAGTGGCCAAATCTGTCATGACTTCATTGAGTTGAACCGATGCCACGAGCTGAAAGGAGGTCCTTTGTTTCCTGCTCCTCAATGCGGGGCAGAAAAGCAGGGAAGGACAGGACTCCTCTTTGCCCAAGCACCCCATCCAAAACCTGCTAAAGTCACTGAGAGAGTCTTTCCACGAGCTCCGTTAATACTGGGCCAGGTCTCTTTGATAGACCCTGGGGAACCTTCACGCCCATCACTAACTTCTCCGTGACTCAGTTTCCCCACCACCGTGAAGCTGCTGGGCTCACGTGCAAAGCACAAGCATTGGTTTTGCTGGTGCCGGCACAGGCAGAGGCAGAGCAGGATGAGATCACCCAAGAATGTCCTGGGAAGAAGAGGACTCCTCCAGGATGTCTTCATCCCCACGAGGAAGGAAGTGGAGGGGGTATAAATCACCACGGCTTCACCTTATCAGAAATCAAAATCTCTGCAGCTGATCCAAGCCCAGACTGCCGTGGGCATCCCTCCTGCTCTCCCCGTCGGTTCCCTCGTTGTTAGAAAGGCAAGTACAGAACAGCACATGCAAACAACACAATTAGGATTCTGTGTGCTAATAAGGGTTTCGGCACCACGCGGCTTTAACATGCAGCGATCAGAGAATTTTCCCTGGCTCCTCTCCCCGAAGTTATTTGCTCAGGCTGCCTTGCTCAGCTGCCTGGGAGCTCTCAGCACCTCGCGCTCACTCCAGCAACATCCTCCACCCCAGCAAGGCCACCTATCGAGGTTCTCCCTACCACGTACGCCCCGCCACGCAGGAATGAAAACATTGCTCAGACGCAGTCTGCGCTGCACCCCCCGCCTGGATCCCCTTATCTCGTCTCAGAGTCTGGGAGGTTCGTTTCCCAAAGGGGTTCCCTCCAACATGCCCCCAGATGTGCCAGCAGCCGGCACTTCGTGTCTGTTGGCACCATCACCAGCAAAATCTGAGCTGGCAGCGGTGAACGGGCGTAGCAGGATCACGCACCGGCCATGCCCTTTGTAACAGCACCCCTCAGCACACGTGGGCCTGTGCTCCTCATCCTCCCTGCCCGCCTGTGCCTGTGGGGGCCGGAACGACTCCCGGGTGGGGAAACTGAGTCCCAGAGCAGGCAGCAAACGTTGTGACAGTATCGCTCGGCGGTTACGGCGCAGCGCTCGCTGCGGGCTTCAGCTGTGCCGCTGCCACTTGTGTCACCTCACCCTTCGCAATTCTTTGGCTCCTCAGGGTCGCTTTGCTGGTGAGCGATGCTGTGTTGGAGCTGAGATGGATGTGAGGGACCTTGTTCTGGTCACGTCCCGTCCCCACGCCTCAGCTGCACTCCAGCCAAATTCTTTGAGGTTCAGACCTGGCACGTAATGAAGATCGACTTGGTCCCTCTGGCTGCTGAGAGCTGATCGGCAAAGTCAAAGTAATTCTCCCCGTTTGCAGGCATCACTCATTCCCAGCAGTGAGACGGCTCTGGGCCATGGAAGGCAGAGGTGGAGACTACCCTTTCTCAAGTTTTCTGCTAAGAGGATCTCTGATGAGGCAGAAGAGAAGGGGATGAAGGCCGCTGGACTCCAGAACAGTTCTCCAGGGACCTAATTAGCTGCGTCCAAGCTGGTCTGCAGAAACCCCTCACGCCCCCTACCAGCTGCGAGCCTCCTCCTCCTCCTGCCACCCACCCACGCGCTGGATGGGGCAGGAGCCAGCTGAATGACACACGTGGCATCGTGCCCCACGTACTTTTAACCCAGGCGGTCCCTCTCCCTTGGGTGGTTCCAGGTCGGAGCGCGCCAAGCAGTGCTGACAAACAGGAAGGTAACGGGGGCTGCCTGCAGGGCTGTGGAGTGAGGTCAGTTGGGTGCCCCTCCTCAAAGCAAAGTGGGTGACCAAAAACTTTCACCCTCCAGCTTCTTTTCCTTGGAATGTTCATGGGAGAGGCTTATGTCCACGAACACCCTACACTGGTTCTTGCTGCTGGGACCGCATCACTGCAGCTGGTAGAGTCCCCAGGCCTCTGCAGCCACTGCACCGCACCAGTTTGGGGGAGAGGACATGGACTCAGGGACATGGAAGCTCCTGCAGGATGAGTACCGTGTTGCTTCTCACCGAGGACCCTGCTGAGGAATGGTTTCAGTCCAGGCAGGATCTCTCGAAGTCCCTCAGACACGTCGGGAGATGCAAAGGCACCTAGAGCCTTTGCAAAGCTGCTTGCTCAAGGCCTTCAAGAGAGCACTTCTGAAGGAAACCTCAAGCTCTGGGAGGCTCCGGCCGCGGTGCCAGTGGGATGCACATCTCTCCAGAGGAGGGTACGGCCCACCGAGGAGCTTAGCACAGCACATGAAAGGGGACACCAGTGAGATCAAGTAAGTGATCTTTGGGAAGCTGCTGAGATTTTCTACCCTAATTCCCTCTAAGCCAAACAAGATCTCGCTCATCTGGCTGAAGTTCCCCCCCGACCCATCCTTCTGCAAAAATGCTGGGCTCTGCCTGGGCGCAGCTGAACAGAGACATCTTGCGGCGATGAGGAACTGGGGAGGAGAAGGAAAATCACCCTTGGGCCCGAGAAGTGCAAACAGACCTGTGGGATGGGGAAGACTCCTACCTGTGGCAGGAAACACTGCAGTGCTCCGCAGCAGATGGCTGCCAGGGATACCCCGGGGTAAAGACTGACAGGATCAGCTTCTGTCCTCTGGGTTTATGGTACCTACAGACCTGCATGTCTTGACCGATATCCTAAACTCATTGATGGTGGGAAGGGGACTGGGAGGCATTAAGGCACTGAGGAGAGATGGGTCCTATCCAAGCCAGCCAGAAAACCTTCAACCAAGCCAAAAGCTGTGCTGGGGGCGGTCAGTACCCTCCCGGCAGCACCGCCTTTTCCCTGCAGTGACTCATTGCCCTGCACAATTCCCCTCCTGTGACCCTACACAAACTCTTGCCATCGCCACAGGAGATGTTCCGCAGCACAGAATGACCGTGTTGTCTGACACGGGTGCGCTGCTGTCCTTCACACAGCTGCCCCGGGACTCGCACCTTTATCTCTGGCGTAACGGGTAACGGCTAACGAACAGCAGCTGAGGTGAGGCTTCACGTCCAAAATCCATCAGGACAGCGTAAAGCACCAAGTGCTTCCCCCTCCCCACCCACAGGCAAGCTCTCTCCATCCTGCTGGTGTGCCAGCAAGACTCGGTAAAATGTTTGTAATTAATTGTAAGAGGTACTGAGATGCTAGAACCTTAAAACCCCCCAGCAGCTGGCACGCGAGCAGCCCCGCTGCTGTTCTGGTAGCACGGTGACGGAACACGTGGCTTCCCTTGGTGACAGAACACGTGGCTTCCCTTGCACCCAGTCTCGTTGGCACCTCGGTGGCCTGGACAGCAGCAAACAGCCTGTGCTGGCAGCCGGACCAGGCAAAGCCAAGTGTCTCAGTAAGAGCCAGCTGCAACTTTCTAAACTAAAAATTAAAGATCTCTCAATATTACAGACTTTGAAATTAATAACAAGAGAAGGCGTTCCGAATATTTTCCTACAAGCTCCCGTTTTTCTTCCCTATCATCTCATATTACTTCTAAATATTATCGCGGTGACCAAACCCCTTTATCAGAATATAGATCCCATTGTTCTAACTGCTGTGTAAACACAGATGAAAAGATAAATTACGCTCAGGGGCCTGAGGGCATCTTTAAAGCATCACAATTGTTATTATTATTTAAAAACACGGGAGCGGAACTTCAGCTGCTAATAACCAACAACAGTTGAATTCATCTCGGTGAAGTCATGTGCGTTTCCATCTGCTGGGAAGATGCAGCAAAAAACCTCAAAGTCTGTGTTTGAGTTCAGAAGACGGCATTGGAAGTGGGAGCATAAATTATGGGATAACAGATTTTAGTTAAAGCTTGTGTTGTTACGGAAAAAAAACGATTCGCAAAAAGCAGCCGTTTGATACTTGGTGGTCAATCAGGAGTTGCTTCAAAGGCAGCTTTACCTGGTTTTCAGGGGCTTCCTTTGGCTAAGACCATCCATTATTAAGACTTCCCAAAGCACGCGAAGCGAACGCACGGCTTTCACAGCTGAACTCCTCCCAGAGGTGACACCTGCCTGTTGTCCTCTGGTTCGTGGCGTTTTTCTAGTTACTTTGGAGGTGGAAGTCACACACGCACATGCATGTGCACAGACACCCACACACGGCCCCTCTGCGTCGGAGTGCAAGCAGAGCTCACAGGGGGTTCAGGGAGAGGTGGGAACCCCCAGCCCGCCCTGCTGGCCCTGCCCTTCGCTCCCGCCGATCTCGGTGCTGGGACATCGTGGCACCTGACGGTCGCGTGGGTTCGGTGACTTGCTCAGTGCCGTGTTCCACACGGAGCTCATCCTCCCCATGTGCAGAAGACCCAGTCTCTCTCCTCTGCCACCCATGTCCCTACGCTCCCGCTCAGAATCACACGCCTGAAGGTTTGTGCGTCGCTGAAAGATGACGGGAAGCTTTGCATCGTCTCTGGATTCGTAGGTAAATTTTTAGTATTTTCCTTTTGCCCAGTATCTGGACATTCGGTGCCTGGGCCCTGAATAAAGCCCCCAAAGCCTAGGGAAGGTTGACCCTGGGTCGGTAGAGGCGGCTTATAACATCACATCTTTGGTAAACAACCAGCCTCGTCAGCTGAGAGCCTTGCGCTGAGTCCCGTGCAGTAAAATCAGGAAACCGAGTTCACTGTTGCCTGCCGTGTAACTGCCCTCAGCCCTGGCTTTGCATGACCATCTCCAAGGGCTTTAGACACATGGGCGTGTGGGGCTGGCAGCTCGCCTGCCTCAGAGCATGAAGGAACTGCACGGCTCTCAATCTGAACCGACTTGTGTGTTTTCCTGGGCTGTGAATCTCATGCGAAGACTCACGCGTGGCCAGCTTCCAGTCCGAGCAGGAAATACCACACGATCAGCTTTTCCCATCAAGTTCCAGTCCTTTCCCTCTCGGCTCTGGCAGGAAGCTGAGAAGACGGGACATTTGGAAGTGCTGGGGAAGCTCATGGAAAGGCTCGCTTAGAAAGGCAGGGCAGGTTTAGCAGGCATCCAAGCGAATCCTGACTTCATCTTAGGGCTTGTCCAGCCCCACTCTTTTGCTGTTCATTTTCTCCGTGGAAAAACCCTCGCTTTTTTCTGACCTGTCTTGCTGTGTAGGAGTCAGATCGGTGAGCATCCTCGGGGCAGACTTCGCCGTTTCCTGCGGTCCACCCTCTCTGTCCGGCTCCTGAGAGCCTGTGTCGCTGCTCTGGGGCAGGCAGCAGCTCCAAAAGGTAGCACAGCCCCTGCTTTCCTCTCTCCTATCTTGCTGTGCATCTGACCGCGAATCGCCAGGGCTGGAAGCCAGGGGAAGCACTGGTTTGGCGGAGAGGGACAAGTCACAAGCACGGGGTGGGGGGGCATGTGATGGAGCAAGCACGATTAACTCTCACCGAGCAGTAAGCAAGCTCTGCTTTGGAAAGACAGTCCCTAATCCTTCTCCTGCTCATAAGAAGCGGCCTTCTAACCAGAGAGGAAAGGATTTTTTATAAACCTCAGACCAAATTACTGCTCCCCAGGCCTAATCAAACACAGTTCCAAAACGTATTGGCTGGCTGGGGGCTAAGTTTAGGAAGGTGTTTCCTTCCCTGTCTCCACTTTCAAACTAACCAGGATGAGGAGGAGTTCAAAGACCTCAATTGCTTGTGGAACACTTTGAACACAGAAAGGGCCTTGGGCAGGGAGATGGATTGTGGCTAAAGCACAGGCCCAGCAGGCAAGAGACCTTGTCTGCATTCCCCGCTCAGCCACAGAATCAGCATATGACCCCGGAGTGCTGTTCCGTGCCTCAGTTTCCCCACTGAAGAAATCAGGCTGAGGATCTGCCATGTAGGGCTGGTTAGAGCGTCTCGAAGGCTCAGCGAGTCCTTTGGACGGAGAACGCAAGCCGTTGCCATTCAAAGGCTTACTCCTTGCCTCCATCGCGGCGGTGCCGTGCCCCTCGCGCCAGGCTCTGAACCTGCCCAGCGCGGGACAGCCCAAAGAGCTCCCCAGTCTGAACAGGGAAGGAGAACCGAGGGGGTCGGGGGAGGGATGACTTGCCTGATATACTGAGGGGAACGTACCAGAGGAATGACTTGACTCCAGCAGTCCAAGAAAAACGCCCTAACGATATGCATAAACATTATAAACACATATGATTGCTTCATTGTACACACGTCTCTGGCTGAGGTCTCTTAATCAGGGCGCGATAAGGGCAGAGAATTTACCTCCTCCCCATCTACTCATGCTGTTTCCTTTTCATTTATTCAATGAACAATCCCTCTGAGCAAAGTCTTTATCAGAGTTTTTCTGGCAGCTCACAGCATTCCCTGCCAGGAACAGAGACACAGAAAACCTGCCGGAGGCTCCGGGGTTTGAGGAATCCCATCTTTGCCGCCTTATGGATGCCAGCAGTCCCTGCCCAGAACGGTGCTGGCGTTGGGAAAAATTCACGTGTGGAAACCGTGAGTCTGAACCTGCCTCAAAGAAGATACCAGCCGTATACCAGACCCATCTCCTCCCAGGCTCAGCGCTCTTCGCAGCAAAAGATGTTGGTTCGACGCAAACCTCAAGGTCAAAACGGGTCATGAACTTTTTCAGCAGGTGACTCAGAGTCTTCTGCTACTGTGGGAAACGCTGGAGCGATTTTTCAGCTCAAATGATGGCAGTTTGTGCTTCTAGTAAGGTCCCAGCTGCGGCTGTCTGCTGGCGACGCCTGCATGCAGGTGCCACCCCAGCACACCGGCCCACCACCAACCCATCGGCGAGCAGCTCCACAGTGTCACGGCAGACTGGAGAAAGAGGGAGACAGGGCTGACGGGAGTTGTGTGGTGGGCAAGCGTAAGGAAGAGAGAAAGAAAACCGCTCACAGTTAAATAACAGAGAGAAGCCACGCATCACTCTAAGTTGGAGCAGAAAAGGAAGGCTAAGCTCTGGAAAGGGTTAATTCCATCCAGGTAAGTTCTTTCAAAGCTGAATATTATGAGGCACATCCCATCTTAACCGCAGACATCTTCAAATCCTTGACGGAAAGCTCTCCGTGCAAAGTCAGACTTGTTGCAAAGGACCTGCCTGCTCAGAGCAGCTCTGTGTCACCTGTCAATCCTGGGGACGCCTCCAGGGACGGGAGTCTCGAGTTACTGGAGAGGAACACTCTGCTAGAGCTGGCGACAGCTCCAAGCGCAGGAGGCATCGTGCATTCCTCCCGGAGCTAAAAAAAGACGGTTGGGCTTTGATCTCCGGGCTCCGTCTGCACCACAGTGAGACAATGCAGAAGGCCCTTGGGGAGGAGGTGGGGGGAGGTGGACTTGACAAGACATTCCCTAAACCAGTCTTCTCTTCAGGTCCAGAATCAAAGGGGATGAGGGGGCGGGCATGGCACCGGGGATGAAAGTGGAGCCGGAGCCTGGCAGAAGGGAAGATACCACAAAGGGCTGATCTGGGCCTCCTTCTAAGGCAGGGAAGGCTCCGGCAGCATAGGACCAGATGGCTAAAGGGAATGGGAATGAGCCTGGAGATGTTTCTTCTCTTCCCTTTATGCTCATGGGAACTGTAAAAACATCCTCGTTGGCAGGCTCCGTGGTTAGACCAGGGGTTGGATGGGCACGGAGACTGAACTCAACTCCTGGCAGCCTTGTGTGAAGCCAAGGAGGGGGTGCCCACAGAAAGGAACCCCACTGCAGGGGGATTTTGGCATGCAAAATGGTAAATCTGGAGTCACGGCTCTGCCACGCGTGGGTAAGTGATGGGAAAGGTATCAAAGCACAGGAAAGCCAGGGAACATCATTTCCTGGGAACGCTCATCTGTTAAGAAACCTACCTTTGGCATCCAGTGAAGACTCACAGAGATTGGGACAAAACGGGGCGGAGGGCGGGGAAGAAGCTTTTAAGAGCTTCTTTTTTTATCAAAGCTTTTTTTTTATCAAAGTTTTTAAGATTTGCTGAAATAATGACGACTTCTATCCAGCTGTCAATGCCCTCTCTCTGTCTGTCCCTTCAGTCTGGAGGAGGTGGCTGCTTTCCTCTTGCAGCACCTCTCCTTCCATCACCGGGCGCTGCTGAGAAGACCCCGCTGAACCCCATCTCCTTGGGTCACTGCACGGTGGGACTGAACAAGTCCGACATGACTATAGCCCTTCCACCTTCCAGATGTCTCAGCCTAGGCTGATCCTCCGCTCCCTGCCTCCTTTGGTGCCCCAGCATTGGGGAAATACAGGACCTAGAACTGGGAGAAATTTTTTTCTCCATGCAGAAAACTTACAAAGCAAAACTTAACCAAAGCAGAACGAATTTCAGAAAATTTCATTCTTCCCCCACCTCCACCAGAGTTTTCAGCTACAGAAACTTTAACTAGGATGGCCGCCTCCGAAGCCTGAAGCTTCCATAGTCCATTCCCCCCCCGTCTTTAGCCTTTTCCTCGCTGTTGTACGGACATTTCCCAGTGCCTCCCCACCCGCAGGGTTACAGCCGTATCCGGGCGAGTGACCTGATGGAGCCCTACCACACGTGGCACTGGGGACGCCAAGGAAGATGCAGCCCCTTCCCCCACGGGATGGGCGATAGAAAGGGACGCAGCGCATAAACAGAAGTTTGGGACACTGAGGCAGGGAAAAACTCGACACCTTGTCTACGGCTGCACACAGAACCGTGGAAGGAGAGCAGGTTTTCTGAAATCTAGGCCAACCCTTCAACCACAGGGTCGTCCCTCCTTCTGTAAAGCACTGAACCTTCATTCAACCTTCAGAACAGTTCCCACATATTTATATAAATATATATGTACACACCTGAGACGTTACTGCCTGAGAATCTCCAGGCCCTGGGCCCTATCCCCACCCTTCGCACTCGCTAATTCTCCTTTTTTCCTTCCTCACAAAGAATCTCCCCTCCAGCAGGGAGGACTGGCCTTGGCTCCCTCGGCAGCCCCGTGCTGCTCCTTGCTCCTTGCCCCCACCCTCGGGGCTGCCGAGAACAAAGCGGGGTGCTCCCCTCGGCCAGGGACACTGCTGCCCCCGTCACCCCAGCCCTCACCCCGTCCAGACCCCCTGGGGATCTCTCTCCCTGCCCTCAGCCGCCAGCAGAACCCCGATCTCTCATAGGGGTGTATAAAGAGGGGTGGTGCAGACGCAGGGAACGCGCGTGTGTGAGCGGGGAACAGCGGGAGGGATGGAATGGGGCTCGGGATGCGACTCTGCCTCCTGGCTCCATCACTGGCTTCCTGCACAGCCTCGAGCAAACTCATTTGCCTTTGTGCTTCGTTTGCGCATCAGTGACAGGAGAGGACAGCATTCTGCATCTCCTGTCCATCCTGGTTTCTCTGTCCGAACTTCGCAGGCTCGGGCCCATCTCTCCCCGATGGGATCCTCCAGCACTTCGCACAGGAGGGTCCGACTCTGGCTGCTAATATCAGACATCTTGATTTTCCAAAAGTTGCTAATTTGGGCAGCAATATGTAGTGCCTAATCCAGTGCCAAAGCCACTACAGCCTTCGGGGACTGAGCTGTGGACTTTCCGTGCTAAAATCTGAGATTCTCTGCTTGGAGCGGGTAAAATAAAGCACAATACCCCATCCCCAGGGTTTATCACCCCCCTGATTTGCAAAGGGGCCCTGGGCTACAAGGTATTCCTTCCAAGACTGCGCTCGCTCTCTTTCTCCCTCTCTCCCGAGCCTGTACCTACCTGCAAATGCAACTCAGCTAAATTGTAATTGGCAAACGCAAGCGAGCCAGCCCCCATGTTTCTTTTAATGTTTCCACAGGAACCTGGGTGATGTCTTTCACATCATACACCGTGGGTGGCAGAGACCTAAATAACCCCCTTCAGCAGTAGAACATGTTCAGGAGGTGCCAGTGTTCCCTCTCTGACTCAAATTCATCTGCAGGATTTATAGCTTCAGACCTGTCAAGCTACAACACTCGCAAGCGGCTCCGTAGGAATCCCTAGGGAAGAGTCTCCCAGTTCTTCCCCACGCAGGCGCCTCGCTGTGCTGCTGTACGGGGCTCATCGCCTCTTCCCGTGTTCAACAAATATGGCTCGCTGGAGGGGGCCTTATGCCTCGCAAGCGAATGGCTTTAGAGTCTCCAAGCAAACCCTTAAAGCCCCGGCATTCCCATCGTGTCCGGGGGTGCTGATGTGGGGTGGGACCCTCAGGTTCTAAGGAACCAGATCCCTTTTAAGGACCT
This sequence comes from Psophia crepitans, assembly GCA_013399095.1. Lineage (NCBI taxonomy): Eukaryota > Metazoa > Chordata > Aves > Gruiformes > Psophiidae > Psophia > Psophia crepitans. The sequence continues at coordinate 85,918 of VWZZ01004399.1, forward strand.
AATTTTGGAGACCTAAATTTGAGAATTGGGGCCAGAAAATGCGGTTTTCAAATCAGCGTACTTAATATTAAATACTGAAATCCAGGACTCCTTGGTACAGAAAAGCCCCCAAGCACATCACCTCTAGCACGGCCAAGAATACCTAGCACTCTTTCAAAACTAGCCCTACAGGAATGCCTATTTCGAGGTCGTGCTGAGAACCTCAGACCATTTTCTCTCCAAAGAACCGAGTATTGACTTCTTGGAGTCACAGTGCCCTTCAGTGCTAGTCAGAGAGTCGGCGGGCAGATCAGACCTTGCTCCAGAGATACTTGCTCACACAATTTAAAAACATTCTTTAACATATCCCAAGTTTCCCATGGAAATTTCCTTCGCTTTCTGATGGAAAAAGTTGTTGACTTCCAAAGGTTTTGTAATTAAAATGTGCGGATTAGAGAGGAAACATTGCCACAACAAAAGCACACTTTAAACCAACTTTCCTACGGAAAGCTAATTCAGGTGGGAGTTCTCAGACAAGTCTTGCTGTACATGCTGATCTGAGGGTGAAGGTCAGCAGGAGATGCCTGGAATAGGCAATAGCTGATCCAATTTATCAGCTGTTCCAGCCATTTCCTAGGGCACTTCTCCTGCTGTGCCGGTTCAGCTGTGCAAAACCCACCAACACCACTGTGTCCACTCCTCAGCTCTGGGAAGGGCGGCCGTGCGCGGAACACCCTGCTGCAGGAAGGCAGCCCACGCTGGGCTCCCCCCGCCCCTCCTGTCCCAGGACCAGGCACGGAGGATGCCACGGTGAAGTCCCATCTCCCAGGACCGTAAAGCCCGTCTCAGCACTCCGAGGGACCTTGTCCTGCAGCCCTATATTCACGCTGGGACTGAGCTCTTGGGCAGCTACGGAGACATCCGCAAAGACCGCGAGCAAGGGTCCGTACGCACCACACCGTCCGTATGGTGCGGCTGGGAACGGCTGCCAGGCCTTTCTGTTTCAAATGCCTGGCACTGCAGCTGCTCAGTGCATTTTCTTTCTTGATTTATTGGGATCAAATGAGAAACAATTAATGGTAAGTAATTACTGATAGTCTACAAGGCTTGGAGGCGGAGACCAGAGCACTGGACAGGGACTCAGGATTCCTGTTTCCAGTTCTGTGCATGGGTATCGATCCTCTTTTACTAATGCTTTGAGATCCACAAAGGAAGCTGCCCTGGAAGCGCTGGCTTTTAGCAACATCACCTTACGAATCGAGGGCAGAGCACGCACAAGGCAAGTAGGAACTTTGAGGAAGTCGGACTTCAAACCCCGCTGCCCCCACAGCTTCCTGTGGCCTGGGCTAAATCCAGGAAACCTCAATCCTACAAGGCTGAGCTCAGATCAAAAAAAAAACCCCAAACCACTCACATATGTGCCTAGCTTTAAGTATTGATAATCTTAATTACTGACTTAAACGGGAATGAAACACAAGCTTAACTTTAAGCACTTGCTTACACCACTTTGATCGCATACTTAAATACTTGGCCAAATCCAGACCCTAAACACGTCTCCAAACGATTGCAACCCCCTCTGCTTGCAAGGGGCTGTCAGGCGGAGGTGGCTCGAAGCGCTAAGCAGAGGCCATTAACACTTCCCAGGACCCCCGCTGTGCCGCTCACCAGAAGCACAGCAAAAAGCACTTCCCTGACCCAGCGCTAACCCTCAGCCGCGTTTCGGGCAAGGAGGGATAGGAAGGGAGGCAAAGGTTTGCTGAGGAAGCAGAGTCAGGGAGGCTGAACGCACCTCTGGCGCAGACCAGCCTGGGCGGTGGGGCTGAGGCCTCCTATAGCTCCCTTAGAACGGGCTGTAATGACACCACGAGCCGGTGGATCACACAGGCTGCGGCAATGGAGATACCTGACGACCGGGCTAATGCGGGCAGGCAAAATCGATGGCAGTGAAAATCTTGTCTTGGCATCACTGCCATTCGCTTCCGTGCCGGGAGGTTCCCTGGGTGTGAGTACACGCAGTGACAATTTCAAGCCAAGGGTTTGCAGGATGATTTTGTAAAAAGCCACGTTCACGTTCTGCCTGGCGGAAGAATAAGGTGCTCAGAGCAGGGAATTGCAGTTCGTCACCTCTGCAGCCAAGTTTTTTTTAGTCGAGACCATTTGCATGGTGGGACCAAGAGCGATAGCTGCAGACACTGGAACAAACGGAAAGCCGTCTCAGATGTCGGCTACCCTGCGACGCTGGTTGTTAAGACGCCACGAGCTGTGCCCCCAAACCATGGAATAGCTTTAAAAAATTATCAAAATATTCCGTTTATTCTCTGTATTTGCTTTGTGGCTTTCGAGCTGTTGGGTTAATGTTTTTTCAGGTTTACTCCACCGTAATGAGAGTTAGTAACACACTTTTCAGTTTTAAATGAAAGTTGAGCTCCCCAGGTCATCACACCACTCCAGAACCTGGCTCCAGAAGAAAATGACAAATATCATCAGATGTGAGAGTTGGCAGCACAATAAAGAACTAAATAACAGGACAGGATTCTAGACCCAGCAACGTCAAGGGGTGTTTTGTCATTAAATTTAATGGAGGTAGGATTTTGCTACGGGTTTCTTGGTCTCCAAAAATAAAGCAGCCTCCCGTTGAACTCAGCAAGCCCCCACCAGCTCTCCTGAAGGCCTGGGATGAAACAGAGACACCAGACTGCTGTGCACCAGCCAGTCTGCCGTGCTGCAGCACTTCAAAGATGAGTTCATGCAGCGTACGGAGATGAATCAGGCCCAAGCCGAGCACGGAGCATCAGCCACGAGTAACTCGGAGAGCTCTGTCCGAATTATGTTCCATTTCTTTGGGTCACGCTTGGCTCAGCTCCTGACCAGGCGCTGGTCCCACCAGCTGCCTTCCCCCGAATCCTAGAAAGCTCCAGTCTCTCTGGGTTTACACACTCCCCGGCCACAGCAGCCTCCTCAGAGCAGGCAGGGTGCTTATTAACTTTAGGGGAATATCGCAAGGGGACGACTAAATTGTAGCCTTCAAGGAGACAGCAATCTGTCATTCCGTTTCCCTCAGTCACCAGGGAGAGCACCGCTCAGTTCAGATGTGATTTCATGGACGGCATCAGCCTCTCCGTCAACGCCTCCTCCCGCTCCCGACCCGGCACAGTTCCTGCCTCCCCCCGTGCTGCCAAGCCTACGTACTAAAGGATTAAAGGGCGAAAATCAGCCCTGCTCCGGGAGTGGGCAGCGCTAAGGAAATGACCAAAAAAACCAACTTCAAGTGACTCGCAGACAACCCTGATGTTCTCCCTGGGACACGGACTAAACGTGTTCTACAGGGAGTGGAGGAGGCGCTGGCCAGGAGCAGCGGCTGGTGGCCAGGGCCTCTCGGCTCTATTTCCAGCTGTGGGTGGGAGTGCGAGGTGGGAAGGGAACTGGGAGCCAGGGTGTCGGACTCTGCTCCTGGCTTGAGGGACTTCCAGCAAAGGGCCCGGTCACCTGGTCCTTCCACCCTGTCCTCAGCCATCGCTGTGACTGTCGCTCGTGGTTTGAGATGGGGATGAGGAGCGGAGACTCCTGGGCTGCATTTCTGGCTGTCTCACTGCCTCACAACACGACACCGAGCAAATAGCTTCTGCCTCCTCTCATCTCTGAAATGGGGCTAATAAAAATGCTGTTCTGACCCGCAGTTTAAATCACTGATTTGTGCAAATTTGTGCTCATTGGCAGAAAGACAAGATGGTAAAGAAACTTTGGGAGCCCAGGTCTCACCCCAAGCCCAAAGCTGTGAAATATGTGAGGCCGAGGAAGATGCCAGGGCAGTCATCCTCAGCCATGAAAGACCAAAGAACCTCTTTTTTTCTCATGTCTAGTTCTGTCTTAATCCTGATTTATACCAGAGAGCAGTGGGGATTAAAGGGCTGGCCAGGTACTCACAGCAGGTGTATATGCACTAAACCACATGGTAATCAGAAAACAAAGCGCTATAAAAGAATCGTGTTCTTTCACCGCTTTCCAGCACAGGGAAATGTTTTCCTGCTTCATCACTGATGGGTTCCCCTGATCCCCTGCTCACACCCTCTTTCCCTCGCAGTATTCGCTTTATGATCTGGCTTCTGACAAATCACTAAATCTCAGTGTCCAGCCAGGATGAACTTTCTCCATGCTGCCAGTCTGCGTACAGAACCAGCAAATTAAATTTCCACTTGTGCAGTTCCTGCCCCCGGGCCCAACCTGGGCCGGGCAAACCTGATGAATTGAGTCCTGCCCTGAATGAAGATTCAAACTGGGTGGGTACTGGGTGTACTGGGTGTACCCCGATTCCTCTGCAGACGCTGAGGCTGGCTCTCGCACAGACAGAGGATCAATACCGGACAGTGATGGGTGCTAAGGCACCAGTCACTTTCCCACCTCCTTTCTCGCCCCAGCACCTCTTGCCGTGCCACCTCCTCTCCCAAACTGCAGCTGCAGCGAGCGGCCAACCAAGCTGAACCTTCCCAACACGCACGTCCAGTTGTAAAAACAGCAGGTAAGTGGTACCCCATGTGAACACCCGACGAATGCCCCAGGAGAGGCTCCTGTCAGCTCACACGGAGCGCACCGAGCCCCGACACTCCGCCACGGACGCCGGGGGAAACGGATCGGGTTGTTTCACAGCTCTCTTCCCCAGCACAGCTTTTGCAGCAGGTGCAACCCACTGAATTCGTGTGAGCGAGGAAGGCAGGATCAGGCCCGCCCAACGGCCCTCTGTGCTCGTGCAGCTCGCAGAGCGAAGAACGTCCTCACAGCCGGGGCCCTCCGACTGCTCAGGTGCGATGTTTATTCATTAGTATTACAACTATCTGCTGAACAGTGAAGCCTCGGATCTGCAGCCGGGGATGACAACCCCATGCTGCTGGCGTTGCGAAAAGCCAAAAGACAGTGCCCGTTCGGAATAGCTCTTGATGTCAGGTCACGAGGGAAGGGCTTGCCCATCTCATGCCTACAGCAGCCAAGTCCTCCAAAGAGAAGCCCCAAATCTGGTTCCCAAGAAGAAAGACTGTCTCTGTAGGTACATTACCATTAAACCAGCGTTAAAGGTGCCACCTTTCTGAACCCGCTGTCATCCCCAGCAATCCCTCAGCGGCAGCAGCAGATGTTTCCACTCTTGGGTGCTATCAGAAACTTCCTCCATCCCCATCCTGCCTCCCAGAGCAGGGCGTGCGACACCTACGCAGCCCACGCAGCCCAGCGCCTGGGTCCCAACTGCTTTTGCCCAGAGGAGAAGGCAGCACTAGGAGCCTGTAAACAGGCAGGTCATCACAGAAGGAACCAGGAACCATCCCTTCGTCCCTCTGCCAGCTGCCTCAGCATCGCGGGTCCCCAAACCACGGTTAAGCCCTGCAACTCCTTCTCGGGAGCTGACAACATGGCACGGCAGCTTGATGCTGCGCTGGGATTGAGCGACATCAAGCCAACGTGTCTAAGCGGTGGCTTTATTACGAAGCAGCAGGTTCTCTGCCCCCGGTGCTTCCTGCACGTGATCTGAAAATCAGCCCCTGCTCTCGTGCGTGGGGTTTGCAGCCAAAGCAGCTCAGCAGGCCTGGGCTGGGTCTGTCTCTGGCAGGTGACACACCGGGAAGAGCGAGGTGCTGCAGGAAGCGCGGAGGCTGATTCAGTAGGTGGGGTTGTCCCCTCGGGGCAGCGTGAAACTCAGTGTGGCTCCCGGGATCTGCTGGCTGGTACGGCGTCCCCGCTGCTCTCTGTAGGAGAGGCAGCAGCCGGTGCGGTGCGTGGGCCAGGTTCCAGCTCAGCAGATGGCACGGAGCAGAGATCTCGCCTCCATTTGCAGTTTTCAGATCAGGTGTTACTAAACTGTTAGGCAGTGCTCCCGCGCCAGCCTGCGCCCCGGAAGGCTCTGCGTGTCAGCGGTGCTGTGAGAACGTCTTGCAACAGAGCGAAAGGATGATTTTGTGGCTCAGTTCCTCCAGTGGGAATCAGGAAATCTGCACCCCCTCTCAGCTGGGAGGCCTCCGGCAACGTGGCCTGCCCGTGTGCTTCAAAGCCCACGAGTGGGGACAGTCAGGCTTCCTTGTCTCTTCTAGGCAGTTCTCAGGTGGGCAATAGCGTCTTGCAGTCTGTGTAGTTTTTATCAGGAGGAATCTGCTCTCAGCGCGAGCCCCTGCGTGTGAGCATCACTCGGGTAAGAGGAACAGAAACGCAAGACGGGATAAGCTAGCATTGCACCAGGCAAATATTCGTAACTGCAATTCTTGCCATAATTAACTTCTATGTTTTAAATCCATTTTGTATTTATGCTAAGCCAAGAATAATATTTGGAGATGGATTTCTTACAAGGACAAGAAAGGGGATGAAGACATGGCCGTTGCTATTACCTCCCAAAGCGCAATACGAGCTCCAGACGGCGGGGAGCGGGGCAGCCGGACAGCCCGACGCTTGCATTGCGCTGAAGTCCGGCCCTGGAGACACCCCGCTCTTCCACCCTCGCATGAGGGACTCTACAGTTATCGACGTTCAGAGCGTCCTCTCCTCTTTCTAACCCTGCAAAAGCCACTGGCAGGGACAGGGTTAATTAGGGGGTGCCTGGGAGCCCTTGCTATCTGTGGTGAAGTCAAAAAGAACGTGCAAGGAGATGGCAGCAACCCCCCGCAGCTCTGCACGCCTCTGCCTCTGCAGGGTTTGCTCTCTCGCTCGGTCTCACACACACGCAAGCGTGTACACACACACACACACACACACACACACACGGAAACCCGGAGCCCGTGCGGCACCGGCTGGGCCCAAGGAGGCGACGGGAACAGGGCGAGGCCCATCTCGCAGCAGATTCTCCTGCAGACCTGCAGGCACCTTTCGAAAACCACAAAACGGTAACCAAATAAACAAGCGGGGCGTCTCCGGCTCACCACACCCCCACGTACCCCCGCGGGCACTCAGCATCCCACCGCTGCCAAGTCGCTGACGGAGCTGGTAAATCAGCGAGGAGCCGCCGAGTGCCAGCGCTGGGAGGGGTGACGGGTAAGGTGCTTTTCGGAGTCGGAGGCAGGAGGGTGGGCTGGGAGGAGAAGCCAGCAGGCTGTTTGCTGCGGCTCCCCGCTGGCCTCACAGGAGCTGAGCCATCTGTCCTCAGGCGTGCGCATCAAAGGCTGACACATCAGACGGGCGAGCGCCCCGGCTCCCTGCTTGCACAGTCTCCCACACGCCGCCTCCGCCGTTCCCCCGGAACGTCCCAGCCCTCTCCGGAGCTGCCACGGCCCGAGGCGCAGGGCAGGGGGAGATGCTGGTGGAAAAGCGGGCACAAGGGCATGGGTCAGTCCCTGGGAAATCTGAGAGCTGCGCTTCATGGTGTCTGCTAGAGAAAATTCTCACCACAGAGAAAGTTGTAAGGACTAGTGGTCCGGTGTGAGTGCGCTACAGACAGTTTGACGTCGGGGGTAATCCCTCAGTGTCACGCTGGCTGTTTCACTCTCAGCACACATCCTCAGCGCTTCCCACTCCTTTCCAGGCTTCCACGCTCTCTCTACACCCACTTTGGCTGCTTCTTTTCTCGGAAGCCACCAAGAGCAGCCATAGAGCAGGTTGCCTGGGTGGGAGCACCAGCCTGGAGTTTCGTTCATTAGTTCAGCCTCTCTTTGTCTCCTGTGACCCTCCTGGAGGCCTCCTAACTGGTTTATGCTTTGCATTTTCCTAATTAGGGCTTTGCATTTTCCTAATTAGGGCTTTACATTTTCCTAATTACTTGTAAAGGGTTATCTTTGCCCTTTATCAGCATACAAAAGCATGCAAACAAGGGAAGCTAACGTGAAGCCCAGGTTAAAAGGAGAGATGGAAGTTTCCCTGGTGATTTCAGGGAGTTTGGGATCAGGGGAAACAGCACATCCGCCCGCGCACGGGGCTGCTGCGCAAAAAGAGAAAGGAGAGAATAATTCTGCTGCAATTACGATCATTTGCGGGCTGTTTCTCGTGATGTTAGACAACAGACAACTTTCTCTGGGGCACGATGCATCTTTTACCTGCTGCACCCGCCTGACACCTCCGCGGCTCTCTCTGCAGCCAGCAGGCTCCTGCAAACTCAGAGGCGCAAACGGCAGAAAACACCCCTGGAAGTTGTTGCGCTGCCTAAGCTGGCCTCCACCCTGCCGGCTCCCATCACCTCCACCCCTCCGATGTCCCTGCCCTTGTTTCGTCTCACAACCCCTCCTGCAATCTCCTCTGTGCCCTGCCTTCTCTCCTCCCTCGCTGTTGCTGACTAGACGTGACGGTACCTCCGGTGCCCGGAACGAAGAACTTCGTTCCAGCGCTGTGGAAATGCCCCGTGCTCTCCACCGTGTCCCAGCTACTGGATAATCAAAGTTCTGGCTTTCGGACCAGCTATCGGAGCTAACGGCACGTCGCAGTGATGCCTGGGAGACCCAAACACAGGGTGCTGCTGCCGGTCGGGGGAGCAGCGAGGCAGTACTGCAGTATTCCGACCTCAGATGACATGCTTATCAATCGCACGCACCGATGTCATCCTGGGAGCAGAAAGGGGCAGGATTCTCCCTCGGCCTTGAGCTTCTGAGAGGCTGCTGAGCCTTCGTGACAGCTCAGGAGTTTTCCTGCGGATAGCATGGAAGCAAAAAGGGACTTTCTCAGCGGCCGTAAATTACAGTGAGCAATGTTACTCTTAAAACTGCCCTGCACGGTCTCTCGGCCTTTGTAAAATCTCTCCCAGCCCAAGTCCTGCCTGTTTTCTTGCTAGAGGTGAAAGCAGAAATAACAAAAACATCCATGGCAAAAAGAGAACTACTGATGAGGGCTGCGCAGCAACCTGGCTCCGGGGGCAAGAGGCACTCAGCGCCCTGAGCCGTTGGTATCAGCCTGGACCGAGGGCTCCCCGGGTCAGGGATCAGCACTTGATGCGAGGAGGGGAGGAATACGCCCCCTCGTATGCTCTCTCAGCTTCTTCTACTTTATTTTTCATAGAATCACAGAATCACGGAACGGTCTGGGTTGGAAGGGACCTCACAGCCCATCTAGTTCCAACCCCCTGCCATGGGCAGGGACACCCCCCACCAGCCCAGGGGGCCCAAAGCCCCGTCCAACCTGGCCTTGGACCCTTCCAAGTTGTTTTAAATATGATAATTGCATTAGGTACCCAACACTTCTTGAATTTTGGAGACAAACACGATTCGTAGACCTTTATCTTACTCTTTCATATCCCTTCTCCAAACAGGAGACTTATTCTGTCCCTTCCCATCTGGAAGCCACTCGCCAGCTCCCGTCACACCAGTTGCCTTTTAGTCCCAGCAACAGCCATTACCCAACTTGTGCCTGTCAGGACAGCGCGCACACGCCGTCGGTGTCCCCAGACTGTCAAGGAGCAAAACCACTACCAGGAATTTAAAAATCAGCCGTATTTCATAGCTGCAGCAGCTCTTTGAAGGAAGCCAGCTCATTGCCCAAGCGGCCCCAAGCTATACAATCCAGATCATGTCCATGCTGAAGGGAACGAGGACTTTGGCTTGAGCCTGTTGTTAGCAGTACATTTACGGGGACTGGATGAGTAAGCGAGTATTGTTTGGCAGGCTCATGGACAGCGCCAATCAGGCTCATAGGAAGACATTAACTCATCAATACGTCGATGTTTGGTTTTGCAAAACCAAATTCAAATCAGTTTCAGGCTCATCCAGACCTTCAAAATTCAAACGAGCAGAGAGATTCATCAGCCTCCCCTTGACACTGGTGGAACAACCTCCAAAATATTGCTGCCTTGACGGGAGAGGCTGGAAGCTTTGCTTTGGGTAGGGCCTGTCTTTTGCACGGCTGCGTCCAGTCTTCCAACTGGAGGTCTGCGACGGCCCTTCGCAAGGAAGCCATGGAGGACGGGCAGGTGACAAGGAGCTTTCACCCCCAGTTTCAGGAAAATTGGAAGATGATCACCTTCCAAACCCAAACTATCACTACTTGCCCCAGAAGTCCCAGTTTAATGGGAAAAGTTGGGATAAACCTGAACTGTTGGAATGCCAGCTGTTAACGAAGATCGTTTCTGCATTATCCAGCGGTACTTGTGGTGTTGCTGGAGATGAAAAGCCAGAAGGCTGCAGTTCACACACACATGTCTTTGCTCCCTCCAGCTACCCCTCACCAGCCCTCAAAACAGCAGTGTGTCTGCCAGACAATTGCATGTTTGAGCATTGCTGATGGTAGACTTGGTGATTAAGGTGGTGGTGAGGGGGGCGGAGGGATGTGCAGTTGTCTAGGACTGTGCGGCTCCAGGAGGGTTTGCCAGGGCAAAATCAAATTACTTCCAAGCCAAAAGAAATTGGTCTCTCTCTGTAATCAGGGAGACACTCGGCTGCAGCCAAAGGAGAGAATAAACATCCAGGTTTGTGATCTCCACCAAATAAAGCAAGGGAGGGAGGGAGGGGCCCTTGCAATCCTTGTTTGCCATCATGAGCTCCTGGTCAGGTAGAACATGGACATTTCCAAGCCCCAACAAGAGCCCATTTCACTCAGACTCCTGTCTCCAAGAGTGGCTGGTGCCAGGTTCTTCAGAGCAGTTCCTTCAAGTCTTTTCAGGTCCATGGATTACTGTCAGCGTTCAACATTTCTCATAGATGAACAAGTGCTGCTGGCGCTCAATACTCAGCGTGTCCAAAGGTGCTCACACTGAGCTAAGAGCAGGCTTGGGGCATCCTGGTCTCAGGTTTTTTTGCTCTTTGTATTTATGCTGCAACCTGCAGCTCGGCCTATAAAGAGAAGATTGCAGTCCAGGACTTTGGCATTAATGTCCAGTTTGGATGCACACCCCCCTCCATATCCTGCTGTGCTACAGTCATCTGCGCCACTTTGGGCGAGTAGTTCTTACAGATGGAAATGAGAGCGCAGGCTGAGCTCAGAGGGGCGGGCTGAGGACAACAGCATAACCTGTCCTCAGAGCCCGTGGTCACAAGGGACACATGAAGATGTGAGGTAGATAAATGAGTCTATAGGGAGGCTGTACAAGTGGAAGTAGGAGTATAGCATGCTGACGAGAAGGTGTGATGAGCAGGATCTCCTTCAAAGCACTGCAACCAGTGAAGACATCTTGCCTGTGCTCAGAATAGTTTCAGGGAGCAACAGGAGCACTCAGCCTGATGAGAGGTGAGAGGGAATGTGGCCACCCAGGGGTCGTGGGAGGTGCCGGAGGATGGCGCTGGTCGGGCCAGCCAGCATCAGGGAGAGACTCCGGATTCCTTCCAACCGATGAGGAACCTCTTCTTGACAGAGTCTGGCTTTGCTCAGGAGCAGAAACAGCTGGCTGCACGTGCACAGGCCCCACCGGGGACGTGCCTGGGCACTTGAAGGGTTAATAAAATATTTGGTAGATGGTTTATGGGCTTTCTTGGTCTTTTTTTTAAAACCTTCATTCATCTCTCGTTTCCTTGTTCCCCGTCCACTCCCACCTTCCCATAGGGCCCCCGGGGCAGAGCTGCTAGGGAGACTGAACTCCGTGGTATGTGCGTGTGCTGTGGCTCCTGGCGACCAGGCTGGGTGGTAAAATCACTTCAAAGGGGCTGCAGTACCAGCGAGCTGCAAAAGGGTGTAATTACCGCCCTGGCTGAACCACCCTCCCAGGCTGTTTGAAGTAGCTCAGAGCAGAGCAGCATCAAAGGGGAGCGCCTTGCAGGAGCTGGAGAAGGGTAGGAGCCACTGCAGGCACATCCCATAGTGTCAAGAAGAACAAACCTACAGGCATTTTACACCTGACACCTCAAGAGCTCACTAGACATCAGGACCTCTTGCCTCTGATCCTGGGAACAGCTTCCAGGCAACTGTGCCAGCGCAGGAGAAGTGGGGCAGATACCTTCACCATGCAGAGGGTAAGATTAAGAATTGAGGATTAAGGCACTGGGAGGAGTGTCCTGAAATGAAGATCGCACTGCACCTAGGACGTGCAAATAGAGCTCGCATTTGGTGAAGCAGAACAAATTTCCATTGCACGGGAAAGGATGTCAAACCATTTGTCTCCAAACTACATCCCAAACCAGAGGAAAACATGTTCCTGATCTTTGAAAAAAAAAATACAGGTTTTGGAGATCAAAATTACTCTCCTTTCAAGTTTCTCACGTCAAAACATCAGAATGTAATACAAAACGAGGCATTATGCCATATATACAAATATAAAACATTGTTATGAATAAAAAATATTATTAAAATGGTATGTTATGTAAAAATCAAACTAAAATAAGGTCAAATACAATAAAATCAAGATGAAACAGTCAGGGAAATGTTTCAGTACTGGTGAAAATGCCCATTCTAAGCCCTTTCGATGGGTGCAGCTAAATTCCAGCTAGTTAAGGTGCTTCAAAAATATAAACCATACATGACCCAGGCCTCCCATCCACACTAGTTCAGATGGCATCAGCCTAGCCAGGCAAGATGGCAAAAAAATCCTGAGTGTAAAATTAATTACTAACAGACTCCTTTTTTCCTCCTCTTCAACTTAACAGAATGCGCACGGGATGCCGCTTCGGAGAGTTTTTTCTGCTTTGTGATGGCTAAAAACTTCGTTGCTTGCTGTTGCTTTACAGAAGCTGCCGATCCGATAGGCTGATTTCCAAAACCAAGGAGTTGCAAGGCAAATATTAAAACCTGCAAGACGCCGCTAACAGTGCCAGAGCTGCTGGAAGTCACCCCCCCAGAATTCCCCAGTCCGGGTTCAAGGGACCTGGCTGAAGCCCAAAGCATGATGTGAAAGCTGAAACCAGGGAAGTTCAGCCCAGTTTCACGTTTTGTAACTGCGGTTGCACAGCTCTGGCTAACGCTGAGCCACGCGGGCTCTGCGCTTGCTGCCTCCTCCTCTCCCCTGCCCCGGCGCGGCGGCTGCGCGTCCCTCTGTGCCTTCTCGAAGGCATCACGGGCAATGGTCGTGGGCAAACCTACTTCTCCAGCCCGTGATGTAAGGAAAGAAGTATAGGAAGCCTTTGACCCTAAGAAGCTGAGCATTAAATGGCAGTATCACTTCATCTCGCTGTCATCACCCTACGGGTGAGTCATGCCAGTTGCTAAATAAAACGTGAACTGGCAAACTGAAATGGGAACGTGAATGCGGCTGGTTGTGATGACTCAGTGAAACTCAGCCCGGCAGCCACCGAGGCACTGGTGGGCTCGGCTCCGTGCAGGAAGCGCGCTGGCGGGTAACCCTAGGGGGATGTTAAGGGAGACAAACCTCCTCGCTCTTGCTGCTTGACTGGGTAAATTTATGGCACAGTAAGTGGATTCTATGAATAAATAACTACTGCAAATTGTTAACAAAGAAGGTAATTAAGGTAGTACACGGTACCAAAGCATGTGGCAAATTGGCCATCTCTTGGAGTCTTCTTGCTGGCTGCAGTCAGCAGACGGCGCTGCGCCGCGTTGCCTTGCAGGTTTGTTTCCGTGAGCCCTACTCGAGCGTGTAAACACTGCTCGGGCTTGGCCAAATGCTTGGCTGTTGTTTCCCTATGCTAATTCTTTCCAGGAGCTGTTGTGAGTAGTAAAAGCTCTGGCTCTCTCTGATAATCTTTCCATCTAGAGTCAGTCTGGGGAGCAGAACTGCCCCCTGAGCAGTGAAGGCGTAGAGGTTTCTCTTGGTGCTCTTTCCACGCAGCTCCGTCCCAGGATTGAAGGGTCCAAGGACAAGGCAAGGCCAAGCGAACACCCTTCCCAAATGTCATCCTGTGGACATTCCCCCCAACTGAAGCCACCTGCAAACATCTCTTACCAGTCAGCAGAGGGAACCGAGTGTGAACCAGGATGAGACTGCCCCACGTAAAATCTACGGTCTGGTTGATAACCTCACGGTTTTAGGGCTTTGGCTCTTCAGTTCAAGCCATAGCACCCTACTGACAGCCCATTAACTCCACCAAGAGAAAGATGAAGGTCCCATTTCTTGTTCTTTGGGAGATGTTTACCCCATTCTTCAGGCCACAGTCATGCCCACAATCGGCGATCAATAAACCACAATTGGCGGTCTTGAAGTTAATCGATTTTCAAGCTGGTGCAGCCCTGCTGATGTGAAACCAGAAAGGTCTTTGCAAGTGTTCGGTGTCCGCTTGTCTGTGCTGTCACCGAAGGAGAGGCTACAGGAAAAGCTCCCACTGACTTCAGGCAGAGTTAAATTAGGGTACTGCTGAGAACTACCAAACCCACTATCTTTTGGTGATTTTGCTTGTCTACGATATGATTTTGTAATAGTGCTGGTCCTGGAGAATGGATATGGCTTAGGACAAGCTCGTATTCAGGCCAAATCCCTGCATTAAACGATACCTTACTCACCTGCCAATTTAAAACTAGCTCAGACAGCCTAAGAATGCCAAAATATCAAGGATATTTCCCTATCTGGGAGAGACCATTTCGATCTAAAGGATTTAATGCAAATGAACTGTGCGTGCCTGTGTCACGAACCTTGTACATGTACTTTTTACACACAGGGAACCTCCCCAGGAGTGCACGGGCAAACCATTCACAGGGTATTGAAACAGGCAGATGGATCGGCTGTCCCGCTGAGAGGAGCCCGGGACGCAGTGAGAATTTTGTCCCGATCTGGCCTGCAAAGCCTGGTCTTTCCGGCAGTCTGGAAATCCTCTGAGTGCCAGGAGAGAAGCAATTTGAAGCCAGAGTCCGTACCTGCGCCGCGCTACTGGACTGGCCCCTGCGAAGGTGTGCACACACAACACGCGTGCCCACGCAGACGCAGGCATCTCCCACCTCCCGCTGCCTGGCACCAACACGCTGCCTGGCACTCAGCCCAGCTTGTAAATCAGGGGCTGCAATAAAAGCGGCAGAACAGCATTTCTGACAAGCAGGGCAGTATTTACGAGCCTCTGCAGCCCTCCTTCACCTCCTAATTTGGACATTGCCCTTATTAAACATTCTTCCCTCCCCAGCTTCCAAGTGAATGGGGCAGCTCCCAGGGCACCTGGGCCGAACTCCGATGAGGAGCGGCGCTTGCTGCAACCAGGGCTCAGAGAAAAGAGTCAGCGAAGCACCTGAGCATGCTGCTTGTGGAGCCTGACTCCGGAGGAACCCGCCACCACAGAGCACAGCCAGCCAGGCCTCCCGTCGGTTTCCCACCTCCTGGTTCAGACGCTGACACGCCGTCAAAAGCCCCTCTGCTCGCACCAGCCTTTCCCCCCCGTGCCACCTCATCCAAACTTTTTACTGTTTCAGTATCACCTTTTCCAGCTTTTGGCCTTGCCACACGCCTTTCTCTCACTAGTTCTAGAGTTTTCTTCTGGGTTTGAGCCCCAGACCGAGGTTTCGCGCTCAGGTAACGGCCCAGGGACACAGACCTGGTGCTGGCCCGTGCTACCGCCACGTACCGCCTGTCCTGAGGCTTTATGCAGTTCAACATCTTACGCGTGGAGCTGAATTTAATTGTCATTGCCAGAGCTGGAAACCAGCATTTACCAACTGAGCTGTAGCTGTTGTTATTTCCTGGGGTTACGGCTCTGCCCGTAGCTGCTTACCGAGGGGAAGCGGCCATGGCACACGGCACGGAGCGGGGAGAGGCCCCGTCCAAGGAACTTGGGTCCAGCCCCTGAGAAGGCACGTTTTGACCTCATGGGGCAATGGGAAGTTGGAGCCTGAGCACGCTTGAAGATCTGGGCCTTAGAAAGGACCGTGAAAAAGCTGCATTACTACTCCATCTCACAGGTAGGAACTGGGCATGGGGATGACCTAGAGAGTCCACAGCAAAGCTGGACTTTGGGCCCAGATCTCCTGCATTCAGCACAACACCTTGACTACAAGAGACACTCATGCTGCCCATCTGCACAGGATGAGCTAATGCCCAGACTCTGCTGCTGTCCAGGGCTGCAGCTTGCTGGGAGAAGCAAGAGAAAACACCCCTCTGCCTCCCCAGCACACTGATCCATTCTGGTCTGGGAGGACTGGGAGGGAACAAGCCCCCTGAGCATCTGCTTGGGTAATTCCTGACATGAGGTTTGTTTTTTTCCTGCATCGTGCCTGCTACGTTTCAGATTCTGCTCACCCACTGCGGAGGTGTCACAACATGCCTGTGTCTGAGCCCTCGGAGAGAGGGCTGGAAGAAGGGGAGACTGTGGTGAGCTAGTGCTTACAGCCATCTCCCGCTGGCTCCAGCATTCACACACCAGCGCAGCCCTTTCCTGGAGGTGGTTAATCCACACGCACACAGAGGAGACCACATGAGCCTTGCTGAGAGCTTCATCCAACAACAGAGATAACGGGTTTAAGGAGAGGAGGGGTGCACGGGGGCTGCCTGGTGGTAGGAGGGATTGTTTCGTGCTCGCTCTCTCATCCATTTCCCCGCTCGTCTCTGAAGGGCAGGCAGGAGCCTGTAATTTGTGGGGATGAAGAGGCTGGTTCCTTGGGTGGTTAGAGCCTTGGAGACTGGAAGTTCCTCCCCAGCAGCGTCTGCCACCACAGCTCTGGGCTTGGGTTACTTACTGGGAGGTCTTCAAAGCAGGGGAGCGGAGGTGGGGAGCAAAACAGAAGTGTCAGCCCCTTCCTCTACTGTGCTGGCTGTCGCAGCAAGCCAAGTCTAGAGAGAAGGGAGCATGGCTTCCCCTGGAAAGCACGCACCGCCGCCCTCTGCGGGGCCCCGGAGCTGGGCCTGCTCCTGGCTGGGCCACTCTCAGCTGGTCTGGGGCAAAACTGCACGTGACGTTGGAATACTGGGTAACGCCGCTGCTCTTCGCATTGCAGAGGCGCTAACAGGCGCCCAGCTAAGAGACCTCAAAGGCAAGACATGAAATGGGAAAGCTGGAAAGCAAACCACCCGAGCAAAGCCCAGAGAGAGGGTGAGGTGCTGTATCTCTGTCCTGCACCATCTCCATCCCAGGAAGGCAGAGAACTTTATAACAGGACACGTGGCTGCAGAGCCTTCATTCTTCTCCCCTGGCAGGGACAGGAGGCCAAACTCCATGAGCCACCCCCGCGGCTGACCAGGAGGCGTCATGGGGAGACCACTGCTGCGCCAATGGCGCCTCTGCTGCAGCACCCGCTTGGCTTGGCCCCGCGGCCTGGGAACCGAAACGCTGATCCAGGGAGAGTTAAACCTACGTACTGCTTCCTGCGCATCTCCCTGTTCCCTCCAGTGGGAAAGTCGTCCCTTTTCTTCTCCCCAAAGCACAGAGCCCTGGCAATCCGAAGGGCTCCGAGCGTGCGGAGCTGTCGTGAACGAATACACTCTCCAGTCACAAGTGCAGGTTTTCTGGCACGCTCACTACCTTGCCCCGTAGCCTTTTTCACCAGGCGGTGGGCTGTGTGGCCAGGCTACGCGCTTGCTGTCTGCATTTGCTCCTCACAAAGCAAGGATGACAGTAGTTCTAGTCCGACCCTTGCACCTCTTCCCAGAAAAGAAGAAACTTTCTCACTGGGAAGAAAAATAAATGTTTCATTTTCTGTGTTTTTCTGGGAAAGCATCCAGATGCAAGGAAGGAGGGAAAAAAAAAGTCCCAATATTCCCTGTTTCAGATCAACTGGAAAAATAAAGTTCATTCTTGGAAAGAGAGCAAAGGAAATGGTTTAATCTCAGACTGGTTCCAGTTCCAAACTGGTTTTGCTTGTGCACACACAGAGCCCCTCCCAAGCGCCCTGGTAGTTTCCCAGGGGAGGGAACCTCTTTAGGATCAGCAGTATAATTCAAGATTGGTCCTGCTGCCCCAGAGCTGTAATTTACCCTCTGTACTTCAGACATCAACGTCCTTAGAGCTTAAAACATCACCCTTCGCTACTGCTGGGGTACAGCACCGTGCTGGTGGCGGTGGGAACTGCAGTCACTAGACGGAACCAGGACAATCCGGGGCTCCAAATCCATCTGGAGCAATTAAAACAACACCGGCGATACAGAGCCCTCAAAGGCCCAGGGAATCGTAACGAACAAACGCGCTCATGCTCACGCAAGGGCTGTGAAACACAGAAACAGGGTCCAGCTCCCCTCACATCAATGCCAACACAAACCTGAAGTAAATCCACTAACATTTATACTGGCGTGAGTAAAAGGAGCTTCCAGCCAAGTAACTTTTCCTGTCCTTGATAGCAGGTTTCTCCTTCACTGAGTTTTTCTCAGTCATGGGTGAAGCATTAGCACTGTGAGCTTCTTGCAGCAACGCGCCAGCAGCGTCAGGAGGACCCGGAGGAGCCTTCCCCAGAGGAGTGCCAGGGCGTTGATGTGAAGACCCACACGGCAGCGGTGCAGCCGTGCCATCTGAAGACCCAGAAGTGCAACAAAGCTGCCAAAGGGCTGTGTTCAGGGGTGAACGCCTAGAGACGGACACGGCAAGGGCTCCGGGGCCTTCGCAGCAGAGCTGCCTCGCACCGCATGGTAACGCTTCCCGTACCATCAGCACCTTCCCGTCAGGTGCCACCCACATTCTGATGTCGGCGATGCTACGGCCGGTAAGATGGCATAAGCCTGAGAAAGAGCAAAACTGCCGTCAGCTGCGGTGGCCATCTCGGAGGACCCCTTCACAGTGGTGCAACTGCTTGTCCCTCCAGCGCACCAGGAGATTTACCCCCCAGTAGCTACTAGATTCCTGACTAGATCAACTCCAAATGTTATTTGTTGGTTAAACCAGATGAAAATTTCCAACTGCATAATTTCCATTCCAGGCAGCAGAAGCCAGAACTGCAGGATCAGGGCTACGAGACAGCTCAAATGCCACGATGCCAAGACAGTACCCGTGTTGGTTACGTCCCTGCCTCTGCTTTGTATTCCTGCCAGCTACTGTGACCAGCCTGCTCTAACGCTGGCGACCGGAGGCCTAGCCACAGTCAGCGGCTGTCTCTGGAGGGCCCTCCCAGGAGGAAATGTGGTTTCACAGTGGCTGCTTGTCCGTGGGATCTATTTGGAGACACGACCCCGCCCTCCCAAGGGCTTGATGGATGACCAGCCAGGAGGATAAAAGGCTTTCCTCTTAAAGAAGCCCAGCTAAATATAAACCTTTGCTGGCTTTAATGTGTCTTGAGCACTAACTAAAACCATCTGCAATGGTAAACCTGCTATCCGGGGCCCAACCGATGTCTCCCATGCAGCTCCGGACCCCGGAAGCTCCAGAAGCCAGGCTGGCAAAAGATGGGAGCGGGATGGAGACGCAGCCCAGGTCATGATGCAGCAGAGACTCTGGGCTGCTCCAGGCTCGGTGGCATCCTGTGGGAGCCAGCTACAACACGGGGCACTCCCAAGGCTGTTTAAATTCATGCTGAGAATAAGGGGCTGGTTTAGCCTGAACACTGCTTGGGGGAATGCAGAAGCAGCTCAACACCCCCCTTTCTCCCCTTGTCTTTGCGGAGGCTGTTCCCTCGGGGAGCAGGGCAAGAGTCTGTCCTGGGACGGCCTGAGTTGAAGTCTCTTGGCAGAGCAAAGTGGAGGGACTCCGGCACTGACCCCCTCCCCCAGCTCAGCTCAGCAGTACGGCGCTTCCTAGAAGTCAGGGCTGACCTAGTGAGTCTGTTTGAGGAAATCTGTAGAGCAATCCGGGGCTAATGCGCATTTCTTAGCCCTGAGGTGCAATGCAATGAGAAGTTTGGTTTAGCCAAAAGCAGCTGGGAGAAACCTGGCTCGTTCTACCAACAGCATGTGGTGATACTGTTGTGGGATGAGTATCCTTACTGCAGGGACATGGGAAAGACCTGAGGTAAGAGCCCTCCCAGGGCTTGGATGTTCCAGGTCTGCAGTGGAAGGAAGCTCTCATGACCTCGTGCCGCTGTTGGGAAAACGTTCTGTCACTGCCATGGTGTTATTCAACCCACAAAGAGCTAAGCAAGCCCAGCAGCAGGGCGTATGAACACAAATGGAAAACGAAGGGACTCAGAAGTTGCTTTAAAGAAAGAGAAGTGCAGTGCAGCTCTGTGGAAGTAGGACAGCCACCAGCTTCACTGGTCCTCCAAAGATGGAACTGGGCCCACCACTAAAGCCACGAGTCTCCGCACATTTAGGCATCAAACTCGATTCTTTGGTGCGAACCACCTCAGGATTAGGCCCAGCTGGGAAAGGAAGAGGTCCACAGTGCACACATCCACCTGCTCCTCAAAAAGACCAGACAGCACCGTTCTTCCATGCCAGCCACAGCCCAGTCCACCCGCTCCCCCCGCGTCCCGCTCCCCGCCCCTCGGCCGCCGGAGTGCCTGGCTCTCTCGCAGCCTCGTGCGGGGAGAGCTGCGGTCTGCGCTGTGCCAGGGCTCCCTGCCAGCCTTCGCCAATGGCTCCTACGCCTCTGAGCCCAGTTTAGAAGCCTCGTTTTACTGCTTCCCAAACACAGCGGGTTCGGCTCAGTGCACCTTCTCCGGTTTACTCTGCGGAGGATGCAGGCTTGAAATAGAAAAAGGAAGGGACACCTAAAAATAAAACATAATTACAGAGGGAAAGGGTGTTTGGAGTTCAGGGCTCTTGGCCCTGCTGGCAAGCAGTAACTGAGGCTCCAGGCTCACTGTTCCTCTATAGATGGGCAGATTTTAACCTCTCAGGAAAGATCCCAGATTCCAGTAGCTGCCTTGAGCCCCAAAAGCCCAAATGTGCCTGCGGGGAAGCCCTGTGGCAGCCAGAGCTATCAGCTCTGTGAGGTGTCTGCACCAGCCAAACACACGGTGTCCTGTCCCGAGTGAGCAGAGCTCACTCCATCCCCTTGGGACACCTGCAAGTAGTGCAGCGGGTTGCTCTTGGAGCACCCCACGGTCTCACCCCGGAGCTGAGGTAGGGTGAAAGGACGGGCAGCAGCCTTAGCGAGGTTTATCAGGGCTGCCCTGCGGATGGAGGTGCCTGCCTCACTCCCTCGGCTGACAGTATGTGGGGTAGGAAGAGTTCCTACTGTCTGGGGAACGTGAGAACAAGCCACGGGCCGTATCTGTGGCAGCAGGAGTCCTCTGCTCGGTGCCTGCCCTTACCCGAGCCTGACAGAGAACCAAAGGTAATGCAAGACATTTCTCTACTCCTGTGTGACCACAGCTGGCGAAGGAAAAGCTCAACACCCAACTGGTGGCTCCATGCAGGGAGGGGGTTTGCTGAGCCCCTGACCCCTCCAGTAACCTGCAGGATCTAAGGCAGAGGGCGAGAGCAAGGACAGAAGCAGCAGCCTGTGCCGGCCACCAAAACTAGACACAGAAGGGGCTTCCCAGTGGAGACCCAGACCCAGCCCTGCTGGTGGAACCACCTGTGATTCCACGGAGCTGAAAAGGAATTGGGAATCTGTGAATGTTGCCTGTAGAGCTAACGTACAGTTACACCAGGACCGGGTTTGGCCCCGAGAACTTGCATATGAAGACAGAAAAGGCAGCACAGAGGCTCCTGCTTCTAAGGGTCACAGGCAGGTGCAGGGCAGCAAGAAATGTTCAGCGTTTACATCCTGCTCTGTTCAAATGTAGGTGTTCCCGGGCTACCTAGCTGTCCCCCTGAGGTGGTCTGACCACCAAAACTCAATGAACAGCTTTCTCGGCATCTAGCGCCGTCTCCTCTTGACAGGTGATAAACTCCAGGGAGGAAACTAGTGTCCTTCAGTGGATGGGCAAGGAGAAGTAGTCCTGGGGCCTTTGCGCTGACTGCAAATTCGCACTCCCTCCTTCTCCCACCGAAACAAGTTCACCTTTGGGACGGCGCACAGGAGCCACGCAGCAATTCCTCTTATCAGTTTCAGATAAGTACTATCCTAAGCTATCACAGCGCAATTAATGACCTAAGCCATCAGGTTTGGATCTGGTCTGGCTGAGAGCATCTCCACTAGCATCATCTCCCCCCTCCTAGCCCGCCTGGGAGTGACTCAGAGGGAACAGCATCACCTGCTGAATCATCAGCAAAACTTCCTGCACCAGCCGGCTCCATGGGGAGAACTCCCATGCAGAAATCAACTGACCAAGCCAAACACAGCTTCGCTTGTGGGAGCTGCAGGGCTGCTGGCCAAGAAATGATGGGGCCTGCCCTGGGTGTCTGCTCAGTAACACTCCTGATGGAGGGATTTCGTGTTCACTGGGGTTTTCCAACTTTAATATGGGCCCGGCAGTGACCAACAAGCACGTAAAGACCCCAGGGTATTCAGGGAATCAGCTCTGGGCCAGCCGTTGTACCAGTCCGCCGCAGAGACAGCCCCTCCCCAACAGATGGAGGGGAACTGAGCACAGGGAGAAGTGTCTTGCCTGAGGTCGCCCAGCCAGCGGCAGGCATCCCCCTCCCCACGTCGCCCGTCTCCAGGCCTGTGCTCAGTCCCACAGCCGTGACAGCCTCCAGCTGAGCTCTGCCACGCTGGGCATTCAAGGCGCACTGCTGCTCCCGCTGCAGCCCAGCGGTGGTTTCACAGCAGGAACAAGCCAGGACAGGCAGCGCTTCCCCCATGCCACATCCTTTCCCTTTGCCTGAGGAGGCTTGGTTATCTCGTCTCCTCAGCCTGATCGTCTCTGGGCCGTCTGGGCAGGACAGAAGCTCTGCCTGTTGACTGCACAGTGTCTGTCTGTCTGGCAGCCTTGGCTCTCCCTCGTTCCACTGACTGCTCCCAGCACTGTCTGCCTGTCTCCCCGCTCAGGAGGGCAAGCCTGGCTCCCCGCTGCCGTGCCTCTGGCGTTCTGGCAGCATCTCTCCGTGTGTAGGAGGAGGTGGTGGAAGAAGGGAAGAGCTCAGAGTCTGACACGACACAAACCGGATGCTGCAGCACCCTCACCCAGCCACGGGAGGTGCAGAACCTGCCTGGCCCGGGAGCAGGGACAGGCACAACCCCTGGCTGGAGACCTGGGCACTCCGGCAGCTGTGACCACATCGCGCGACGCGAATGAGGGTTTGCAAAACCAGGCAGGGATAGTATCTGCGGTGCCACCCTCTCTCTCCCTCAGACTGAGCAAATCTGCACACGCCAGAAGTGGGGCCAGTCAAAACCAACAGCAGTATGGGTCGTGAGCCTGGCTCTAGTGGCGCACAGCGGGCGGAAGCTTGTAACATCTGGCCAACTCGTTTTGCAGTGATATTATGGCTTTACTAGACGCAGGCAACACTAAAGGGTCAGTAAGAAAGGTGTGTGCCCCAATGACGACTTTCAGAATAAGATCCCCCCCTTTTTATGCAGCCCTTTCCTCTAGTGAATGCTTTAGGGCAGGCATTTTCCACCAGGCTTCCCAACGCTGGGTTCCTGCTGGGCGCTGAGGTGGGACCGGGGCAGGAAGTCGTTCCCAGGACAGGAAAGGTAGAAAAATTAAAAATATCACACTAGAAAAAAGTCTGATTTGATGGTTACCAGTGGAGGACATCTCACACAGACCTCACTGCCACACAGCGCGCTCCGTAATTTCTGTGTGAGACCACGCACTATGCAGGGAAATTGAAACAGAGAGATCGACGCGGCCAAGATGGGGCACAGGTAGTCTGTGGAGGGACAAAGGCAAGCCAGTGGGATGTCCAGCTGGTGGCCTGTCCTCTTCTGGAGCTGGCCGAAGTCATGGCTGACCGTCTTATGCCTCACCTCATCCATGCTCACCTGCACGTTTCTCATTAATGTGTAAATTAAGACTTCTGGACTGAAAATGCCGGGCTCCCCACTGATCTGCTGACCACCGGCGAGGGGTTATTGCTCTCAGGCTACAGCGGCTGCCCCAGGGGTCTCAGCCACCTCAGGCAGAGCCCACTGACTCCACCAGGTTGTGGTTGATGCAAGTGAGGGGACCAAACCCTCACTTTACGTCAGAAATAACCACAGGAAAGCAATGAAAGAGTAAACTCTTGGAGCCCTGTCCAGGTCTTCTCTAGGGTCAACAGAAGACCATCTCCTCTGGTCTTTTCCTAGTGACCCTGGTGATGGGATTTCTCCCAGGGCTACAGGAACCGAAGGCTCAGCGAGCTCATGGGTTTGGTGACAGTCATCCTGTATTTCCCTTCTCCTTCATCCCTTTAGTTCCAGATATTTACCTCTCTATGTCCCCTAAAATAATCTTTCTCCCTCCTTGGGCACCTTCCAAGAATGCGTATCAGCCTCTCCCCCCCACATCTGATTCAGTCTTTTGTCACAAACCAGTCCCTCAAGCTCCGGAGCAGTTTACTGCCATTCTCTGAACTCTGTTAGTGGTCATCTTCCGGCCGGAAGGCTAAAATTTTCCACAGGCTTTACTGCCCACAGTCAGAACCAGATTTTCAACAACATGCAGCACATCAGCTTGGAGCTGGTCACAACAAAAAAGCCATCTCCAGGGAGGAGATAAGACGTAGGTCCTTCAGAAAACACACCAAGTCTCTCCCACCTCCCGACACCAAGGCGCAGACACCTTCCCATCCCACAGCATGTTTCACTGCTCGTTCACACAGAGGTACAATGAAGTTTGTGATCTTAGTTAGGGCACCGCGGTGCTAACAAAATGGAAATAAAAAAAGAAAACCGTGACTTCTCGAGCGGTGACAGACCCTACATTCAGCCTGAGAGTCCGTCTCCGAAAGGGGAAAAGCCTGAGCATTGTATTCATACACTTGCAGCGGTCTGGGGCAGCTCTGGTCGATTTTAGTGAAAACTGCAAAACCAGAGGAGCTTGACTTGAGCGGATCAACCTCAGAGTCCCTTTTGGTGTAGGAGGCAGCGAGCCTCCTGTTGCTGGTTGCATATGTTGCAGGCAGCGGGTTATTAAAGCGCTCCCTCATTAAATGCATGCCACAATGTTTAAATAAATAAATAAACACACATTTTCCAACCTACCAGTGACATCTTTAGCCACCCACTCCCACTGCCCCACGGTGACAGGAGAGCTCCGGGGCCGTCCGTGTTCTGGCAGTCCAGGGGTTAAGCTGGGTTGGTCATGGCCGGGGCAGATGCACCGTCCTGGGACACTGATGGTGGAAGGCCAGTGCCATCTATGGGCCACATCCTGCCTTGGCTGCGCTCCGTGCTGATCTGGGACAGGCTGGGGACAGGTCTGGCTCAAGGGACTGCTGCTCTGAGCTGTCATCAGTCTGCCAAGAGGAGGGGAAACTGTGGGATGCAAAGAGAGTCCCCGGGCAGACGGGTGCAGTCCGGGCTAGCAGGGAAGCTGTCGCTTGTGGTGATGGGAAAAGAGATGGGTCCCGTCCCCTTGCAGCAGAGACACCCGCCTGAGGTCTCATCTGGCAGACTGGTTTCCAGTTGAAGTGTCTGGGACGACACGGAAACCTCCTCAATGGGAAAAGAATCGCTCTCAGCGATGGGGGCAGCAGGCACCCCCAAACTCACAGCAGGGTGGTACCTGTCATGAGAGCAGAGCAGCTAAGGCCTGCAGTGCTGAAGGCATCTGTCACACTCAGCCCTCCGCCGGCGCCAAACCTGGGAAGAGCCCCAAGGCTTTCTCCCAAGCACCCGTCAGTGCTCAGAGCAGCTCTGCACCGCTCCTGAAGCACGACCCTAAAGCTGGCTGTAGTTAAAAACACGCACTGGACACTGCAGAAGTGGGTGCTCTCGCCATGCCCTTCCTGCAACCCACACACCCCTGAGCGTGAACAGTTATCTCTTCTCCAGAACACACAGGCAGATGGGTAGCTAAAAGTTAAACAGAGCTCCCAGGAGAAGCGTAGCTGGGCGTCTGCGGTCTGGCAGTGCCTCTGCACAGCGACCTTCCCTGCCTGGGAAGGCAGCACCCTCTGCTGCCCTCGCAGAGCAAACCAGACCTCGCTGCAAAACCTCCTGGACTTCAGGGGCGTTCTGCTGGGGATTTCCGGGGAGCTTTGCGGTTGCTTGGAATCAGTCATCACATCGGCAAGGCCTCTTCTACCAGCTAAGCATGATGAACTACCAAATTTAACTGAGAAAAAAAAAATCCAGGCGTTTTTAAAGGCTTTTAATGAACTGCGTGTGATGATTCTAGAAAACAAGGCAGCGTGTGATCAGCTAGGCAATGTAATACTCTGATAAACACAGCCCTCCCCTGGAGGGTGGGAAACAGATTTTAGGATTCTTAAATGTGATCTGAATCCAATTCATCTGGGAAATGGATTTCTCACAGCCCCCTCAAGCACGTGTCTGCTTTTTAATAGAATAGAATAGAATAGAATCATTAAGGTTGGAAGTGACCTCAACTTGAGAAGAACTAACCGCCACGGTGAGCTTAAACTGCGAAATTTTCACAAAACAGCAAAACCTTTCTCCTTCCAACGCTACCAGCTTTCTTGGAATTACAGAATTCCTTACCTATATGTGACTGAATTAGCTAAATTAACAAAACACAAAACATGAAAAAAAGAAGAAAGCAGTATTTAGGATCTGTGTGTAACATCTTCACGTTAGACAACAGCACCGTCTGACCGAAGAGGAGCTTGCTAAAGGGTCACAGACACACGCAAAGTAAACCCAGCTTCACTTGTGTCTAACAGACATACCCCTTCTGATTTCCAGTGATTTTAATACATGGCGTCTTTATGGCACAAGGCAAGGTGACTACCAGGCTCCTCCCCAACGAGCAGGTACCTCTAAAGGACCAGAGGTGGTCCAGGACAACGCTGGCAGTGTCCCTGTGTGTCTAAGGTTTGTCCTGGGAAAGTGAACACAGGATCCGATAAGACAACCCCAGCCTGGCCCTTTTCCTACTCCAGAAAAGACACAAATACCGCCTGCCAAAGGACCACTGAAAACCTGACTCCTACCGAGCAGGAAGCCTGACACAAATGTATTGACCACTGGCTACAAGCCACATCTCTGCCTGTGTCTGGAAGCCAAGTACAGCGAAACACAGCAAAGCCAGTCTGCAACAGCAGCTCCCAAGGCGTTCGGATCGGTCAGAGGATGAGTCGTCTTGGCCAATATCAAACTTAGTCACCGAATTTTGTTGTTGCTCCCCATCATTTCTGTTTCTCTCATACAAGGGCTAGTCTGTCAAAGAAAGGTTGCTTAGAGACTTGTGAGCGCTGGTTTCCAGTGCCAGCATTACGTAAGGAACAGAACGGCTCAAACGGCAAGAGACTCCTCTCACTGGAAGGAGACAATTGGCCTGCACGGAAAACTCCCCAGTGGGAAGGAAAGCAAACAAGTGTCTCCATCCAGTGTACTGGCTCAGCAGCAGCACACCGAAGGTGCCAACAAACACGGTTTACTGACATCCTGTTTCTCTCTGGCTGCTCCGAGGGGGCAATGTGCATCTCCAGAGGTGGGAAAAACACGACTGAAGCTTCGTGTTTCCACTTCTCTGCCCAAGAAACTGTCCTCAGGTCAGAGTGGCGAAAGGAAGCATGGCCAGACGAAGCTGTCCCTGGTGTGCAGTAACTGGGGGAGCCCTGGCCAGAGCAGACGGTACCTCTGCGTCGTCTTTAGCCCTGGCTCCTGTGACGCACGCCACGCTGCACTACGCGCAGCCATTGCACGGCCATGCAGTTGAGCCCTGGTCAAACCAAGGCTGCGATTGCCTTTGTTTATATCTCAAACATCTCTGCTGAGACACACCCCTCTGCGGATGAGTCCGTACCACATCGATTCCCCTGCAGAAGACGCGGTGGTTCTCAGAGTCAGGGCATCGATCAGTGCCGGAGCTAGGGGAAGAACCCAGGACTTCTGGAGTGAAACAGAAGTGGGTTTGAGTTTTTCCTTTTCCACTGGAAAGTAGCTGGTGCCCCACTCTAGAAACTGTACTACGGGAAGGCGGGATTTGTAATTGCTGACCGTGAGCTTGCAGCAAGGGTGCTACATCGCCCCGAGGTGTGTGAGGCACCCTGAGCGTCTCACATCAGAGGGCATCGTTTCTCGGTTTTAACTCAAGATCTGGGGGGAAGTTCCCTTTCCCCGAGTCATCACCAGACCAAGGGACTAGCAATAAGGTTCTAACGTTCACCCGACCAGCTCACTACACCGGGTAGCAACGACTTCCCGGTGCAGCATTAGTCCCTAACCTGGAGTTCAGAGGACAGCTGAGGTTAATTCGCTGAGAGGGGATCACGGACTGGAGAGCTCTGTAAATTAAATCAACACGGTTAGAACTGTTTTGCCGATCTTACGCAAAAATGGGATCTAAAGGTGCCTTTGGCACTTGTTTTTCCGTGAGCTGCAGTTCTGGTAATGTCTGTCTCAGGAGCAGCAGCGGGAGCTCCGCAGAGGGTTTTCTTCACATGAAGAGAAATGGTCTCAATCTCTCACCAGAACTTGCAGTGGCGAGTTTCCGTTACTTCAGTTAAGTAACGCCCTGCAGAGCTGAAACCCGCTGATCTCCTTCTTGTGCTAGATGTGAAAACCAAGGGCTGCTGCACAGGTAACGCCTGGCCCGAAAGGCGAAACCACGGCACTTCCCGTCCGGACGGGCTGCGGGGCGAGCGCGGCTGCCAAGCACGCAGACCCCGCCACCGCCCACACGATCGCTTCCTACGCTCGTTAGCACCCGCTTCTATGTTAAAGATTGATCTCAGTTATAAGCCCTAACTCAGACCCCTCATTAATCTCCATCTAAAACCACTGGCTGTGGAAGAACCTGATGGACAATCACCCACCCAAGCGCTGGGGAAACTGAGTACAAAGAAAATGAAAGTTGCCGTCGTTTCCCTCTGTTCAGACAACCCCCCTTCAACCACCGCAGCTGGAAGATCGGTGGTTGTCCGGTGCCTTATACAGCTCAGCATGTTCATTCTTTTGCTGATTAATTTCCACAAGTAACAGGGTATGTAATCTAGCTCCAGAAGCATTTTTTTTTTTTAACTTCCCACAACTAATACATGCTGTAAGATTACTGTAATTTCTGGGTCTGCGTACAAAGTAGGCACAAATTTAGAAGCCACATGGGAGAAGGGTGTCGAGTCCAGTTTAACAGCTCGCTTTGAATTTGAAATCTTTTACAGTAGAAAACTCGCAAGAGCCTTTGAGACCCGTGTGCATCCCGGGGATGTTTTCTTTTCCTTTTGTTTTCTCCCTTTTTGCTCCATCTCTGCTGTTATCCCAGACTCAGGTCTGGGTGTTTTCTTGTGGTGTGTGGGCAGGAGCGCAGGGGAGAGGGGGGGAAAAAGCAGACCTAATTACAGGGGATGCTCTCAAAAATAGAGTTGCTTTTCCCCTTGTCTGTGAGCTGGTGCAGAGGTAGGTGTTCTAGTTCTTTCCATAGCTTTGGAACAGCAGGAAGGCAGAGTTACTGGCAGATGGACGGTCTTACTTGTGTTTAAACTAAGCTCAGAGTTACGCAGCCATCACAATAGAAACAACTGAAGTAATTTTACATATTTAGCTTCCTTTCCTTCCTGCTTCCCTGCTGTCTCTTTTCCTCTAGTGTTCTTTATAGGAATATCAACCACCTATTCCTTCCCTGCAGATCCTCAGCGTGGCCACGACACGACCACATCCTGCCCCAAACAATTACATCAAAAAGGAAAAGCCAACGGAACCGCCAGTGCTCAGCTGGGGAAGAGGAATGGCAGCGACGGGCCGGCTCCTGGAGGTGCACGCAGATCTTCTCAGCCAAGAAAAGAGCAGCACCAGCTTGCCTCATGGTGGTGAAAACTCTTACTGTTCCAATATTGCAGGAGTCTGGGGAAAAAAACCTGTGAGAGGAAGGGGCCTTGTGCCCTGGCAAATGAAACGGTCTAGGGGCAGAGCGAGGGGAAGATGGCGAGGTTTGGGTCACACCGGAGATCGGCAGGCCCCGCGCTGGAACGACGGAGGGCAGCACGAGGAAGAGCAGCTGGTGGCGAGAGAAGAGCAGCGGCGGGATCCCTGTGCCTGTTGCCTTCGTCTCAGTTTTCCACACTGCAGAATAAAGTTCATGCAACAGCAGGCGCCGACGGACCCCGAGGGCTCGGTACCGACCACTGGACCTCCAAAGCGCAGAGTCTGATGGGTGAATGAGACCATTCCCCATAGAAGGCAGTAGTAGTTCACAGCCCCTTGTCATCCCCGTTCTAAACTCTCATAAATTCTCATTTTGGGGGTTTTTAACTGTAAAAACTTGCCTTGTTCTGGGCAGAAGTTCAACTTGGAAAGCTTCCATGCTGGAAGCTTTTCTTTCCTTCTTTTGAAGAAATTCAGAGGAAAACAAAATTTCAGTCTGTCCAAGGTTAAACCAGCATTTTCCAGCAGCAGATTCTGAGAAAGTCCTGGCCTCGGGGCTTGTTGTTTGTTAGGGTCACCACCTCTGAGGTCTTCAGATCCATCCTGCTTCCAGGGTCTGGATTAAAGGACGAGGCTGGGGAGAGGCGGAAGTACCGTGTATTTTAACGATTCTCTGTTTCCAAGGCTGACGGAAGTTTTGGGATGGCACACTACTGACGCAGCCCTGAGGCTGCTCTGAGACACACAGGGGTGAGCAGAGGATAAAGCAGGGCCCTGGATGGCTGCAGAATGCACTGGTAAACCATAACTGAACACTGGAGGAGGACACATCATTTACAGAGACACATTTCTTTGAAGAGGCATGCAGACAACACAGTTAGTGATGACATGCATAGCTGAGGTGGTCATTAGCCTTGAGCAGTAACCTCTGCCTCCTGCCAGACACAGGACTGGGTTCAACTGATCTGAGATTTCATCCAGACAAGCAGTTCCTACACTAGCTGGCACAGGAGCTAAGAATCCCTGCTGCTACAAAATCTTAAACTACATGGAAAAACTTGGAGCTGGTTTTGGGGGATTCTTAAATCCACAAGTTGTGCATTCACTAGATCAATTAACTTCTCTTCAGCTCAGCTTCCTAAAGCTGAAACAATTCTAAGTCCAGCTCAAGAGCTGGGGCTACGTCCATGCTGTTTGTCTGTGTCCAGCCTGGAATACAGTAACTGCGTGTAGCGAAGCTTTAGCCCGGGAGTAGCAGCGCAAGACCCAAAGCTGAGAAGTGTGGGGGAAATCCTCTGGAAAGCACAGAGGATTTCAAAGCCCACGATACACCCATGCCCCGCTTGTGCTATCACACCGGTGCTTTAATAGGGAGACTGAAATAGAAAGTGAAGTTGTTTTAACTGTGACAACTGGATTGCCAGAAACAGCAAAATAAACAGGGGAGAAGTGGCAGCCCAGAGGACTGTCGGTAAAGCAGCTACAGGGCAGCCGGAGTTTAAGCGAAGGGGCAGAACTCACGGCAAGTTCTCCGGGAAACAAACAGAGCAGGAAACAGTGCTGCTCCCCAAGTACACGCACTGGCGACTGCCGCCGCCAGCAAGCTTGCACAGGGCCGTCCCGCAGGTACTGACGGCAGAGGCACAACGGATTTTTAACGCTGGCTCTGCTGAATTACCATCTTTTGGAAAAACACACACGAGAAGTGCATGAGGTGCCGTCCAAACCAAACACACTGCACTGCTGGCCCGTGGAAAAAAGGGTGAGCTTGATGCTAAAGCATCGGGGCCGAGTGCTGGAAGATCTGCCTTTGCCTCGTTCTTTGGAAACGTAACCTGGGGCTTTCAAAAAGAGCTAATCCCCTGTGAGGTTCTTCACCTTTACCGGCATTCAAAATCTCATCTGAATTCTGTGGCTTTCAGTTCCACAGTCAGCTCGTTTCTGGGGCGTAAAGGGGAGGTGGTCCGGCTCTCAACTTCCCCTTCAGTCCTACATTGCCTTTGTGTTTGCACTACGGTTTCTTTGGGTCTGACACGGCAAATAACTCCGTAGGGTTACCAGTGTGCTTAAAATTACACACGTTATCTATTCCCATGGTAGGTCAAGGCTAAATGCAAGTGCTTTTTATAAAGGAGAAAAGAAGGGGGCAAGAAGACATCAATCTAGGAAAATTTACTGAAAGCACCAGCTGCTTTTTGGTAGCATCGTCATTTTTGGGTGGGCTTCAAACTGCCCGTGCAGAATGTAACATCTGCAAGTTTGCGCTTGCTATGAATAAACAGCGGGCGAAACCGTGAGCGTGTCTCAGCCCTTGGTTACCCAGAGATGTTTACTATCTGTATGACTCACTCCATCAGGGTTTGCGTTACCAAAGCACCCAGAGGTCTCAGCCAAGCATGGGACCCCCTCGTGTCAAGAACTGTACATACAGAGGCAGTCACTGCCTCGCAGAAGCCACAACATAAACGGACTTGGCAGAATAAGGACTGGAGGGAAAGAAAAACTCAGAGAGGGGGTGGCTGCACGTAGAGTGGCGTGAGGAATAAAAGCCTTAAACCTCTCGTCTCTGTCCAGTTATCTACTAAGTAAATCACACTGCAGCTCTCAATGCTTGCAAGAAAAACAAAGAAAACAAACAAACAAACCAAGGAAGCAAAAAAGGCAAGCGGTACTGTATACAACGGCGCTCAAACAAGTCAAAGCAAGGCTCCCAAATCCAATGCTTAAAAAACTGTCTTTTTAAGGAAAACAAGACAGAATTTCGAAGAGCCTTGATGTGACTTAACAAACATCATCGTTCAGGGAAGCGTCCCTGATTTTGGTCTCGATCAGAACAAGCCCACCAAGGAATTCCATCTCAGGTAGCTCGCTGGCCTTCGCAGGCTGCGCGCCTCGAGCACCGGGCCACGGTCCCTGACCTGTCAGCCTTCCCCTCAACAGCACCCTGTCCGCTCTGCAGCTTAGAGCCGAGTCCAAAACCATTCCCTGCTCTTTTTTAACTCCACTGAGTTATACACAAAAGCCGAATCTCTGGAGGGAGCTGGAGCAGATATGGGCAATTAACCATTTTATACCAGGGATTATATCAAAGTCTCAGAAGGTTTGAGAGGTGCGAAACTTCAAACACTGTTTTTTTGAAGACCAGAGACGTCACTGCCCCAATTCCTCCCACAGTACCAGAAGGTCACAGAGATACAGAAGAGGCTAAAAATCTAACTTTTAGGCTAACTCCTTCCTTCTTCAGGTTGACAGTTTTGCATGACACAGGTAAGTTCCCGGTATCTGCAATGTCCATGTACTCCTCACGGCAGCCTCCTGCGCACAGCAAGCGCTGGAGGGAATACACAACACAGACTATTTCCAACAGGTTCGACCTAAGGCCGCTCTTGTCACAATCCTTAATACACCAGCACAAAGACGGGTTCAAGATTAGTCCCCTGCAACATAAAGCAGCAGCTTCACCTCACTGGAGATGCAGAATAGCATCTGACTGAAAAAAAAAAAAAATATAAAAAAAAGGCATAAATTGAGCAGAGAACATGCTTTATTGAGAAGTAGATACAAGAATAGCACATTCTACCACATCATGGGAACAGGGTTTAGCTTCTGCACAAGAATGGCCTTCTTCCCTACTCCACGAGATCTACTTTGTTGGATAGTTTCATGAGTAGCTGTAGTTAGTTACAACACAGGAGCGAAGGGCATGAGACAGCAAAATTCAGTAATGCCCACAAGGTAT
This sequence comes from Psophia crepitans, assembly GCA_013399095.1. NCBI lineage: Eukaryota > Metazoa > Chordata > Aves > Gruiformes > Psophiidae > Psophia > Psophia crepitans. The sequence continues at coordinate 119,047 of VWZZ01004399.1, forward strand.
ACACCATGTACTGATGATCTGTTTTCTTTTCTTTTTTTAAGGAGGCAGAGAAAGGCAGACAACCATCAGAACAACAATAGAGAACTTCTCCACAGTAGGATGGGTCAGTGGTTAACAGGAAACGGCTCCTACCTACTGGTATGCTGCAAGTGCTTCATTTCAGACACCATTCCATGAGGAAGCACTGGAAGGTTTAAATGAAATCGGCACTGTATGACACTGCCATTGTCTACCCCGAGATTGTTCCCCCCACACTGGAGCCATATAGGAAACCTGTGGCACAAGGACAGTGGTTATACTTGAAAGCCATTGTACGATAGTTTCTTCCGGTGGTGCTGATGACAGAGAGGAAGTAAAAAGCTTTTTTGTTTTACAAAGACAAACAAGAATGCACTGTCAGAGAAGCAAACCATCCACACGGCTAACTGGAGCTGCCACTGATGCACAGAACGTACGCTGTAGGCAATCCAACAACTGACGATATTGGCATTGCGGAGTTTCTGTGGCTCTTTGGACAAGGCTAGCAAAAATCCACCTGAAGTTCTTTTATTTCTTCAGTCTAGAGGAAAAAAATCCTCTCCAACACAAAGAGACCTACAATGCACAGAAGATTGCTCTGGGAAAAATATCTCCAGTGAAACACACTGAACAGGCTGTTTCTGTGTAAAGGAACCCACCAACTCCAAGAGATAAACCAGAAAACCCAGTAACTTACAACCAAAGCAATCTCTCCAACAGACGGGGTACTGCAGTGGCTCCAGGCGCGTACACCAGGAGCAACTCTACGCAACATCTCAGACCACAATGTCCTCACACACTCGGCCTTGACTCCTCCAGGGCAGCACAAACAATCACACCACTCGGTTACAGGAAATGCAAGCTTCTGACTGTACAATATAACCTATGTGAAGACCTGCTGTATTATACTGAAAACACTGCTGAAAGAGGTGGCATGTTATCTCACTAAAACTAATTGATATGTGGAATGGAACAGTCCATCAGATAGAGTAGTTAAAAATGTGGAAGTCAGTGTAACTGCAGCTTGTTGGAAAACCAGCCTTTCCCCAAACAAGCATTCTTTGACCTTGTTCAAAAGCCACAGAAGTTATCTCCATTACTGAGAACGCAAGGAACCTGAAGGAAGAAACAACCAGATTATAGGACACAACACAACCTCATCGGAATAAGAACATGAGGGTAAGACCAGTGACTGGACAGGTACAGTACCAGATATCAGAACTCCTTGGGCCAGCGCTGCTAGGAGCTTTATTTGGGTCCTATACAGATCCAATCCTTGCAACCTCATTGAGGCCGAAACATAAAGTTCCTCAGAACTAGCGTCTGTGGTGTGCACAAAAGATCTGGGCCAGAACAGTACCAAGGGGAACTGATCTTTCGGGAGGGTACTGTACCAGCCAATCACAACAGCAACAGATACAACAGAGATCCCTAGGGTACTTCCTACTGTTGGGGTTCACCGGCTTCAGGAGCGATAGACAGTTTAGGTTCCCTTAGGAGGGGTCCACTTCAAACAGCTGGGATCCATTATCTTATTGCTGTTGGATCTTTTGGCCTCTTTGGCTATCCATTCATCAATCAGATCCTACGGAAGAGAGCACGAAAGGGCAGGTTAAAACAAACGATCCATGATGGACAACCCCCCCACGGTACACCACCACGTGTCGGAAGACGACTACCCTACTAACTGCTTAGCATGACAAAAATAACATTTCCTCCACAGCGTGTTCAGGAGCCCTTCCAAACAAACTGATGAGGCTACTTTTAGCTAAAAAGCGAAGTGTCAGGGAGGGGAAAACACAAGAGAAGCTGTCACGTTTAGGGATGTAAAAACCACTTGGCTTCTACCTAATGAGGGTACAAACAGGACTCGTTCAGGATTCCCTTCATTCCATTCACTTCTGTGTCATCCACCTGCCCCATAAAGGCAATGAGGAGGAGCAGGACAGCGATGCTGATCCACTGCTCCCCTAAAAAGCTGCTTATTACGGGCAATGTTACTCCGCACATCAGAACAGGAAGGTCAGTACAGCATATTTCTACACTACTGAAGAATCAGGGTGGATGCCCATGTGGTGTTTTATCAGTTATTGCATCTGAAAATCACGGCGCTCCCCCTCACTGGAATGAAGCGGCAGGAAAACCCAGCCCAATGCAAAGGAAATAACTGGTTTCAGCAAGTTCACGTGAATCTAACAGCCAAACATCAGGAAGCAGAAATGCAGAAACAGCCATCACAAATCTTACCTGTCTTTTTAGGACCAAGTGTTTTCCCTTCCAGTACTTGAGCATCTGAAGCGCCTGCAACGTGCTAACAATGTCCACGGGGTTTACTGCAGTCTCCTGGCTGATTTCTGCAAACCAGTTGCAATTTACGTTAGAACAGCAACAAACTCCCCTGCAATGGCCTGTAATGGTTTGTTTCCACTACAGCTTTTACGCAGCTCCTTTTGAAGCGATACACACAAAACGCCTTGCAGATACGAAGGAGTTACATGCAGTACTGTCACGGCTGGACTTGTACCCTTTGAGCACCCTGGTTACCCGCTACACAACTTGCCTTGTCTTACGCCACTCCTGAGGACTGATGGATCGCCTGAAGGACCGCAGGCTACGGGTGCAAACCACACAGAGCTGTGCAGAAACAGCCCAGCTCCCCCCCAAACCGAAAGCCAGCCTAGGCATCGCAGTCACTGAGTGATACTGATTTTAGGATTTTAGTAATCCTCTGAAAGAAGATGCAGCCGCTTCTTCAGAATGACTGTGCTATCTCTGCGAACTGCCGCACGCTCCTTGGTGCCGTACACATCATGATGTGACTAGAAGTCCAAATAGCTTTAGTATTTCTCCAAAGCATTTGAAAGCCTCTGAGTGGAGCCATTTTACCTTTTAAAATTAACATTCTCATCTACAGATGGATAAAGTTCTCTGCTGAATCTTTTTAAACTACTTTTTTTTAAAAGCAGCAGCCAGTACACACTTCCAAAACTCTGCACGCAGGCTTATCTGTAGCGGCAGCAGGGCTGGAAAGGAGCCATGCCCAACGACAGGAATATTCCACTAGCTGCTGCTACACAAACACCGATACGAATGAGTCAAGCATGACCTGCCTCGTATTTGAAGGAACTGAGTGAGATGCATAGGTATGTTCCTGAACCAGCTCACTACAAGTCTGTTTAGCTGGAAAGCATACCTTTTATAGAGATCTCTTTTCCTTGGAAATTATGCAGGTAACGAAGGAGAACTTCCTTCCAGTAACTACGGTAGCTGATGAGACCTAAATCAGAGAGAGGGCGTTCCGGAGAGCCAACTTTTTCTTCTACTTTAGAAAGCAAATAGCCTGTAAAGGAAAGAAAACCTATTTATCCTTAAACTCCTCTCTCCTGATCATTAACGTCTGCAGCACAGGCAGAAATCAGCTGTAACGAAAACTGCTCAACCCCCACCACAGATATGTCAGATTTCTTGGTGAAATGCCCGTGCTGGACAGAGTGTTTCCAGAATTTCTCTCTCTATACTTACTGAAATCAATGAGCATTTTGCCGTAACCTTGCCTCATATACTGAGGCATTGTCAGGATACAAGAAACGTTGTAGTTGAGGAAAGAATTCTTCTCCTAAAAACAAGAACACAGAGAGGAGAGATAAACAGGTCTAGATCTGTACAAAGGGTATCTCCTAATCCCAACAGACTGAACAAGCCTGTGCAACTGATACAATACGAAGTGAAAGGAGCAACAGCAGAAAAACCTGCCAAACAACAAGTAACACGATCGTCCTTCACCTACCAACCTGGCTCAGTGTCTTACTTTATTAGCCATTAAATTGGCTGTTCGGTGCACAATTTTAAGCCTAGGATGGCTGGCCATGGAGCTGTACCTGGGAAGGAGCCAGTAACACTCTCGCTACCACCTCTGTCTCTATCTACTCCTAAACGCAACAACTCCTGAGACTGCAGAAACTCGGAGGAGAGACTCAGTACTGACAACTGGTGTCCTACATCCCGTTCTGTTGAGGGAGTAACGCGGATACGTGTATTTTCAACTGACCTTGGAGAAATATCCTATCAGGTGACAGCCGGTGTTGTCAGCTTCTGTCATGACATAGAAGAGGAAGGGTTCAACATCGTAATACAGTGTTTTATGGTCCAAGAAAAGTTTTGCCAGCAGACACAGGTTTTGACAGTAGATCTAGAAGCAAAAGGAGAGGAGGATACAGCTGTTCATTACAGCAGAACACCCCAACAGGGGACAAAAACAGACATACAGGGGAAATGACAAGAAAATTCTGCATCATCTGAGAAATGATGTACAGTCTTTCAAAGAGAGCAGCTGGGTCAGGAAACAATTTGATTTGTGATGAAGCTTGATAAGCCTAGGGGTGGGAATTGATGTTTGTGGTATCAGTCTCTGAATGCCCAAAACATCACACCCTCAGTGAAGGGGAGCAGGTTGGATCTCTGCCTGCGTGCACTGTACTGTATTAATCCCACTTCAAGGTTCCCTCTGCTAACCAGAAGAGACGCCTCCCAACCCCTGGCAGGACAGAGTCTAGCTTCTGAAATTGTTTCTTTGTGCTTCTCTCTGAAGCCTCCGAGACCGGACACAACCAGAGACAGGGCATAAGGACGGTGCTATGACCCAGCACTGACTCGGCAGTTGCACCCTTCAGTTCAGGGGTTCAGGTCACCCTCACTGACGTCAGTCTGCTCCCCGCCCCAACCCAAATTTGGCTGAGTATTCCCAGCAACTGCGAGATGGGCAGTAGCAAGAGAGCTGAGCCAAGCACAGAATCTCCCCGCTAACTTTCAGAAAGGGACCTTGACGCACATCTCCAAACACGGCGTGAGACAACAGATGGAACTGCTGGAGCACAACGGGGCTGAGGAGTAACCACAAAGAAAACGCGGACAGAACTGCAAGAGTGGACAGATCAGACTCTAGCAGCCTTTCTGCAATTAGAGGAGACAGGGCCATTGGCACCCTGTTTCTGTACAGCAAAAGCAGTGCCCAGCACACGCTCTGGACTGGCCTAACGATCGCAGCTAGTTACCTTGTTCTTTTTCCCATCCACTTCAAACACGGAGATGGAGCCTTTGCGGTAGATTTCATCACCCGGTGGGTGTTTCCAAACGCATTTTGCCTATGACAGGACAACAAAGTTAGGGAGACACTGCTGTTTTAAGGGCAGGAAAGGTTACAACAGCTACTGGATATACCAGGAAACATGCGGTCTTCTCACCTCCGAAAGTGAGCAACTGAGCTAACAGCAGCAATGTTTTAAAACATTTACAAGCTGATATCAAATTTAAAACTCAGGAATCAGCTCTGCCCGAGCCCTTACCATGTGTCTGCGCAGTATTGTCTGGCTCTTCATGTATTTGAGACAGAATTCACACATGTAGAGACGTCCCAGACGAGCATACTCCTCTGGGTAGGGAGAATGATACCAGGTATCCAGCTCATACCGGCCAAATGCAATTGTTTTAATCATGTTGCTGCCTTCTGTGATCTGGCCCTGGAGCCGCAACTTTTCCTATGAATGAAAAGCATGGATGATTATTTTTAAAAAATGAAAAAGTAGGTAGAGCAGAGGAGGGCCCTATTTATTTCCCTCAAGGAAATAATTTACTTCAAGTCTTTCTAAATTCATATTTCAGTGCGACCACTTCCAACGACCCCTCCCACAGGCCTCTCCTCAATCAAACTCCGGCTGAGCACTGTCCACAAGCAGGACAGTTACTGACTGCTCCTTTCATCAGGAAACGACTGGTGAATCAGCACGCAGCAGCACGCTAACACTGGGATCGCACTCTCTCTGTTATGAAAGCAATATAAGCTCCTTGTCACTTCATGCTTCTTTCCCAATTGGTAGGGGGAGGGGAGGCCCTAATGTTCTGCCTTAGATATCCGAGATGCAGTTGTCAGTGGTAAGCAGCAAAGTATCTCTTGGTTCATCCCTGGAGATGGAAGGTAGCTTTGGAAAGCACCTACAGAAGCCTCAGCAACACAAAGCTCTGAGCTCCATTCCAGTCACCAGCTACTGTCAAGATGCCTTTTGTCTTTTGGTATCATTGCTTCTTAGCTATTCCTCCAGCAGGTGAAAACAAACTGAAACCAAACATGGGCCTGTCACTAACTACTCCTCTTGCAGGCACTGCAGCACTCACGACTGCAAATGCTTCGCTCCAGCTGTACTTTCAGCAAACCCCCCGAAGGACTCGCACTTAAACATTATCCCTAGTGTAACATCGCTGGCTTGGCTGGGCTGCTGCTGCTGCTCTTACAAACTCTGATTCTACCTGCCCGAGGCAACAAAACCCAGAAAGCATTTGCATTTCCAACAGACATTTGCTGTGAGAGGTATTATGAGTTAGAAGGCTCACCAGGTCCTCAGACGCCCGTGCCTGCGCTCTTCGGAAAAGCTCAAGGTCATACTCGCTCGTCAGGTTTTCGAGTAGAGGTTCCCTAGTATTGCCATAGGTTTGTCTGTGCTCCTAGAAATTAAAATAATAGGAGGTTTTGCCGCCTTGCTGCTACGAAACTGTTGGGGTCTTGCAGCTTTTTTAGCTGAGAATGTTGCAGGATGACTAGGAAAGCCAAACTCCCGCTTAGTGGTCTCATTCATAGACTCGTCGACTCATAGAATGGTTTGGGTTGGAAGAGACCTCAAAGATCATTTGGTTCCAACCCCCTGCCATGGGCGGGGACACCATTCCAGACAAGACGGAATGAAAGAATAAAAATACTGCATTTACCATGTATTTTTCTTTCTGCTCCTTGCTTAGTCCCGAGTTCCTCTTCTTCCTGAGCTCAGCTACTTTCTCTTTGTATCGCAGCTGTCTCTCTGTTGGTGCCTGAAAGAAACCAGAGGGGGAAACCTTCACTAGGCTTCATCCACTACCATTATTTTGATAAGCCCAAGGGTGGGAGCTGGTCCCAGGCCCACAGGACAGGGTGCACTCCTTACGCACTGCTTAATCATGTGGGCAAGCTCAGAGCTGACTCATTAAGTCATCTTGTCTCCAAGTCCAAGACTCATGAACTGAAAAATGTTTTTCCCCTGCTTTTATTCATTTCTGTTTAGTCACAGCAGAATTGTAGTTTACAGCTCTGCAGGAATTCTCTTGTCATCAAAGCACACAGAAAAGAGCATCCTGAGAACAGCTCCAGCCTCCTTGGTGTTACTACTGACCAGTGCCACCTCTCTGCTCTCACTCGCCGCTCTGGTCCCTCATTTAGGGGACACCGGGAATTGCCCTTGTTGAAACAAAGTGGAGGTGACAAAGGGGAGTGTCAGGACTCAGCACAATAGCTTATTATGCGAGAAGTGAAGAAGGGAGATCAAGTTAAAATCATTGTCGCTGGAAAACACAAGCTGAGGCTTTTCCACTTTTGTCTGAGGAGCCGCTGCGCTCCGCGCAGATGTCCCACCTGGTGTCTGGTGGCGTGCCTGTTGTTGTCATCCTGCCGATGGGCCAGCATTCGCTCCTCGATCTGCTTATCCCGGCTCTGTGCTCGCACCTGGAAGCCAAAACTTGTCCATCAATGCTACAGCAAACTACTATCAAAGCCTTCATCTTTTCCATTTCTCATTTAGAGGAATTTTCTGAACGGCAATTCACAGACGATTTCACACACAAGTGCTGCTGCCTTACAGCTAAATACATCCGCTGAAACAGGTTAACTCTATCTTCTGCTCATCACAAATGACAGGTCTTGGCATTTTGTTCCAAAAAACCCATAAAGAAGATACGACAGAAGACTCATTTACCTTGCACTCATCTGCTGAGAGATTATGATACAGTGGGCAGCCCGAGATGGAGAAGTGTCGCTCATGTTTTCCAGTTAGGTGTCCTGCCAAGGATCAGAAAAAAAACAACCAACTTTTAATATGTGATCATAAAGAAGTTTAAAAAGTATCCCAGGTGGGCAGACACCTCATATGAGCTTCTCAGGGAGCATGCTCGGCTTATTACCAGTGTAATAGGAGAAGCACACTCCACGGTTCACACAAGCTTTAAGAACAAAGAAGGCAAATCTTTTCCACGCTAACTCAAAGCTGCACTCCATGCAAGCAGCCAGGTACAAGAGGTCTGCAGTAATTTGTTTCTGAAAACCTGCTTCTGGCAGAGACCGGTGCCCTACCTGCAAGACTCTGCATTTTCCTCCCACCTGTGCTCATCCTCCTGACTCGTTCTTCACTCTCTCATCCCCCAAACACTCCTAGCCAGAAAACATCTCCTGGAAGAATACTGCTGCAGATACGCTTCCTATCCCTTCTCTGCACCCACTTCTCAGTAATCCTTGTGACCCTAATTAAGTGCATATTACTAGGATGAATAACTCAACTGAGCGGGACTTTGAATATCACAGCAGGAAGGCAAAACCCAACAGATTAATCCTGGAGCTGAAATTACCTAAAGAGTTACAACCAGGAGTGGGACATTTCATGTTGAAATTGTAGCTTTCATGGAAGCGGCGGCGCTTAGGGCGGTGAGACAGGTCACTTCCAGAATCCTTCATGGACATGTCCTTGGCAATGCTCTCATCATGGGATACATTTGGACTGGAGATATCAATATCAGACTCTGAGGAAGGGGCATTCCCGGTGGGGGTACGAGGTGGAGACTCATCGTGATCCGCTGCATTTTTTGTGTCTGAATAAGGATCAAGATATTACAAATTTGCCAGAAAGAAAGCTTTCAAAAAAATATGAAAAGCAACTCTGGACAGTTGTCTCAAACCCTCTATCCTCAGGATATTATACGGTGCCCTCAGAGAATGGAGTCCCATCATCTTTCCAACGGCACTTTGCAAACTTTCAGCACCTCGCTGTACCTCACGTACCTCTATCAGAGAAGTCGACCACTTGCTCAGTCTCCGAGCCAGATGAGCGAGTCTGCCGGAGCGGGTACTTCTTTGGAGTCACAGGAGCGGGCTGCTGCTGGCTGCGAGTCACCCTCCTCGTAGAATAGACAGGCTCTTCTGCTCCAAACGACGGCGGATTACGAACTGGGCTGGAATCTAATTCCACAGAAACACTGTAATTACACCCACAGTAACCGCTGCATGTCAGAGACTTGCCTGACATGTGCTCTGAGGTCTGTAACACCAACACTGAGAGAAAGGTTGGACCAGATGGTCCCTGAGGTCCCTTCCAATGGATTACTGATAGCTGGGGATCAATGCAGAGTGCTGTCCTACCGCTCCCTGCTGCATGTCATCACAAATACAAGCTCTGTTCTTCTAAGATTAACTCCTTTGACACTTTTACCAACACTGAGAAATCTGGAATTAGATCAGCTTTCTCTGAACGTAATTAGTTAATTAGCTAGTAATTACAAACCAGCTCCCGTTTGGAAAGCTAAAGAACCGTTAGTCTAGACAAGAACTATCAGTGTTTAGATAAGAACTACCAGTGTTCAGACAACCCTTGGGAACAGCAAGGCTGCCCCTGGTGTGGAGCTGTACTGGGCCCTGCGTGTGGTTTTGTGATCCAGTATGAGGACTGGACACGTTCAGCGTTTCCTCTTCCAACGTGGCTGCCCAAGTAGAAGCGTACCAAATACCCGGCAATATGTTGATTACGTTTATTGGAGTAGGGTCAGCGTCAGCAAGGCACGAAAAGCCACCTTCCCTTGCAGTACCGAAAGGCCCAAGCAAACAAAGAAAACAAAACCAACTTTCATCCCTAAACACCCTCTCTCTAGCTTGGCTCCAGTACCAATATATCGGTCTAGATGGAAAGCAGATTTTTAGAGTTCTCAGAAAGATGAGGCAAAGCTGGTAGCAAACCATGGGGTCTGATTCCCACTTCTTTTAACAAGTAGACAGCTTTACGTTTTGAGCAGAGGATACTCAAGTTTTGACCTCCACAACCAGTGTAATCTTTAGATCACATTACCCCACTTTGTGCAATATGCTTTTTGCTGTGGTACATTAATAGCCAATAAAAAAAAAAAGTTAAACACTTTTATTTAGATATAAACATCACACATTTACATTCTAAAGGTCAGGAACACGGAGTACACTGAGCCTCTGTTGGCTTAAGAGGCTGCTTTTCTTCTCCTTGTTTAAGAAAATCAAGCATTTACCTTGAGAGCTTTGACTGAGCCTGGCTGAGGAACGGGTCACACGGGCGGAGCGTCGCGATGTGCCGTCACTTTCAGAGCTGTCCGTGTGCTCGGGATCAGTGGAGAAGTCAGAATCTTCCGTTCCATCTGAGCTACTGCCCGCGTTCCTCTGCGACACCACAGACACAGGCATTAGCACGGGAGCACTGAAACTTGTGCATTTATATGATTTTAAAAAGAAAATATGCTGGATAGGTAAATTCAAGTTGATACAACGATATGTAAACTAAGAAATGTCAAGTGCATGACTCCAGCGCCAATTAATAAATAGGCAGTGCCTTCACTAATCAGAAGTTTCCGCAGACCGGCCCACCGATCACAGCAGCGCTCCACGTTAGTCAAAGCGAACGGTGAAGGAAGTTTCAAGGCTGGCCAGGACGGGTTCGCTGTCTCGGTTCACCCTGCCAAGCCAGCAGCCCCCCCGCACCACCTGTCCCTGCGGAGCAGCACAGCCGGCCCACAGGGCGCCAGGGGAGGCCGGAGCAGAAGGGCTCCAGCAGCGCCCAAACCCACCCTTCACCGCTCGGCAGCTCCGGGCAGCGTCAGGGCTCCCGGGCGGAGGCGAGGCAGAGAAAGGCTGGCAGCGCCCACCTCGCCTGGGACCACCAGGGCCGCCCTCTCCACCAGGCAGAGGCTGGGCGGCCCTCGGCGGGAAGTGGGCCTCGGGAGCCGGCCCTCGGCGGGAAGCGGGCCTCGGGAGCCGGCGGGCAGCCACCACGCCTCCGGAACCCCCTCCCCTGCCCGGCAGCCCGGACGGGACAGCCAGGGTGCGGGGACATCGACAGGCCTTGGTCGGGACGGCCGGACCCGCAGCGCGGGCAGCCA
>VWZZ01004399.1:130210-141529 GCA_013399095.1 Psophia crepitans
GACAGGCAGCCGCAGAAGCCAATCAGAAGCCAGCCCGGCAAGGCAGTCCGGCCAATACGTGACCAGCTCTCCAACTGCTTGTCCAATCGGAAAAGCCAAGAGGCGGAACGCGCTGTAGGCGCGGGGGAGGGGAAACGGCAACCGTTGGGGGCGATGAGTGACGAGCAAGTCGGCCAATCGTCGCCCGGCGGGCCCGTGCGGGAGCCACTCAGTGAGCGAGGGGGGCGGGCGCTAGGGGCTGAAGGCCGCTATTTTCCCCCCGATTTTGTGCCCGTGTGAGGTACCGGAGGGGGTGGGGAATGGGGGAAAGCTACGGTCTGAGCTCGCCGGTTACCCCGCCGGGCGCCTCCCCAGTTTCCCGGCCGTGCTCACCTTCCTGCGCGGCATCCTCGGCGGGGGCGGGGGCAGCGAGGTTGGCTGGTCCCCGGCGCCCCCGGCCCGCGAAGCGGCGGTGGCCGCCGTGTTAGCGTTGGCGGGCTCCGTGGTGACAGTCGTGTCCCCCGTCCTGCGGCACGTCTGCTCCGGCGGCGCCAGCCCGCTCCCGCCGCCGCCAGTCCCTGTTCCCTGCTCGGTCCCTCACGCTTCCGCCGGGACACGGTCCACACCCCCCGTCACGTGACCCCGAGCCAGCCTCACGCCAGCGGGGGCTGCCATCTTGGATTCGGACAGGTATCCTGGCGGCGCGGCTGGCGGTGAAGCTGCCGGCGGCCATCTTGGGTGCGGGCTAAGGGCTCTTGACGGAGGCTGGGGCGGCGGCCATCTTGGGTCCGGGTATGGAGTCAGCGAGCTCCCGGGGAGCCGAGCGGGTGTTGTTCCCCACGGAGCCATATTGGCTTCGGGCAGCCCGAGCCCTCCCGCTGGGTCCATCTTGGGGCCGGGCAGAGGCGCGCCGGCGGGTCCACGGAGTGGCTGGGCGGAGGAAGGCGGTGAGTCCCCGTTGCTCTTGAGGCGGAGGCGGGGAGCGCCGCGCCCCCGGCCCCCTCCCGCTGCGGAGGTTGCCTGCGGCCTGCTGGAGGGAGAGGCCTTTCCCGCGCCCTGGCTCCGTACTGGGCCGGCCCGGGGCGGGCCTGGCAGGGCTGCGCTGCTCCGGGCCCTTGGTCGGGCGTTAATTAACTTTTCCACTCTCAAAACATCCTTTAGGCGGGGTTTCTTTCTTTGCGGAACTCTGCCTGACGGGCCCAGTGGGCCCTGGAGGCGGCTCCCGCCAGCTCGGGCCTCTGGCCTGGAGCCGGGGAGCGCGGGGCTGGTCCCTGCGTGCGGGGCCCGCTGAGGCCGGTAACCGCTCGGACGTGCCGTGTCCCCAGCCCCGACGTGGTAACACCCCACGCAGCAGCATCATATCGCTGTATCTAAAGGCCTGGGGAGAAATAAGGGTGTTCAGTCGAGCACGTGGGTTCTTCCCAGCTAGGGGTGTCTGTAGGCCCCTAATCCTGGTGGGTGCGCGTCCTTAGCCGTGCGAATAACGCCGTTTCTCTCGTTCCACACTTACTGCTCCTAGGTGTATCCAGTCTCCAGCGAAATGTTGGAGGGCAAACCTGAAGGAGTTGGGATGAAACACCTCTGCGTTTGTCCAGGCAGGGAGGAACGGGAAGCGGCGCATGTGGTATGTGAGGGGGGCGGGTGTGTTGGTCACAGATAGCGTACGGTTGAGCCAAAAGCCGTATGCATTACACCCGGGGAACAGCTCGTTAATGAGTCTGGTTATTTCAGTGAACCAATTTGCGAACGTACCAAAAGGCGGCTGCAGGAGAACACTGCTGCACGAATGCGTGAATTCTTCCTGCTTTATGACCGCCCAGAATTTAATAGAATTTAAAATTGCACTTGAGCCAGAATCTACCACTAGGCTAACGAGCACTATGCTCTCGTGTTAGTAGGCTGACTGGAAATGTTTAATGGAAGATCAATTTGAAATGAACAGAAGCATCGCCTCAAAGGGCAGCAGGAGTGGCAGAAGGGCAGTGGTGCACTGTTCCCTGGTGGGGGGGAAGGGGGGGTTAGGCTGGACGGGTCGCACCTCGTGTGTGTGTTCTGTGACACACAGCTCGGGTCTCACGAGAGTGGATGTGTCTGCTGTAAGTGAAGAAAAGGATCTAATAAAAGGTGGAGCGGCCGGGAGCAATGAAAAAGATTTCAGAAAGCTTATAGATTGCAATTTCATTTTTATCTCTGCTTGCATTAAATAGAATGTCTGTGGCAGAATTAAAGACTGGGTCTAGCGTCACGTGTTGGGACCCTGCAAATGCCCACACTCAGCTGCAGGTCTGACTGAATGAAAAAAGACTGAAGAACACGATGACAATGTGGAAAGTCGCATGTTACCACGTCCCACTGAAGGAGTTGCCTGTTGATAGCTGCAGGGTTCCTCTTTCAGAATCTCTGTACTATGAGACCTGTGGTGTTTAATTGTATCAGATAAGCAAGCAAAATATTAATTAGAGCTTCTAGGCCTTACTGAATCTTACGTCTGAAATAAGTTGTTTATGTTAATGTATATTAGCAAGACTTAGCACCACCACCAGCAGGGTGTTACTGGTAAAACAAAGCGAGCACCAGCGGGTGGTGTTTAATAACTTGCCCAGAGGTGGCGGTGCTTGAACAGAAGCCAGGACTCCTGTTCCCTGTGCTGCCTTAATGCCTCCTGGTAACTAAAACGGTAATGCGAACCGTAAGTGCTGTGCAGCCTCAACGCTGAACTGAGTAACTCTGAAGTATGGGCTGTGTGCGGAGGCAGGGGGCGGTGAGGAGGGAAGACGACCTTGCACTTGCTGCCTCATGCCCTCAGAGGAGCGACAATCGGATAGCATTATGACCACAGCAGAGCTTGCAGGAATCCCTCTGGATGTGTCTATCTACCAGTAGAAAGGACTGCAAGGATTTCACTTACTGCTGCTCCTTCAGTTCAAAATCCAGCCCAGGCTTTGGAGGCTTATGGCAGAAATAAATCTATTTTTTCCACGAACTTGTGTGCGAAGGATGTGCGCAGCCCTCGGCCACGTGCCAGCCGTTGGTCCTGAAGAAGCTCCAGCCCGGACATTTGTTGGAGCTGAAGCTGCGGGTGTTTTCTAGGGAAAAACACAAAGGGATGTGGAACTTGAGGGGCTGCGTGTGCCAGCAGGCGCCTTCCCCCCCGGCATCGCCGCTAGATGTCAGTGCACGAAACCGCTTCCACGCCAGGAGCGAGCCACCGGCGTTGGGAATCGCCTTGGGAAGCGAGGGAGAGATTTCCTCAGGGTGCAAAGCCAGTGTAGCTGCTGCTCGCAAGGCTCCGCTGGCGCTGCGCTCCCTTTAACAGGGCTCTTAGGACAGGCGTGCAGTCTCTTAACTCTGTCAGAATTCTCCAAGTAGGAAATGAAGAATTTTCTGGTGCTACACCAGGAGAAAGTTTAGCAGGTGCTTGGTGACTTGGAATTTCATGTTAAATCACACCAAAGTGGTTGTTGTTGTTAAATACGTGGTTATTGAATATGTGGAGGTGCCAGATCACCACTGATGTCCACAGAGCTAGCTACCTGAGATCGCTTGGCCCTGAAGACCTCACAGAATCTGTTGAAATCTCTCTAAGCCTTTAGCCTCTCCAAAACTCTCTGGAACTTTGGCTTAGGTACAGTCACTGTCACATTTAAAAAAAAAAAAAAACAAAAACCAACCAAACAAAAAAAACCAACCAAATCTCTTGCTGATTCTAGGAAATTTAGGCACTGAAAAGGGAATTTTCCCCAAAACCAATCTCCATAAAGAGGTACAAGCACCAATGGGTTGAAATCAAATTTTAAGCCTCATAATCTCTTGCCTTGGTTCCCACTTGCTCTGGAATCGTGTCCCTGAGCTGCCTGTGGGATCTTAATACAGCCATCGCTTCCGTTCGGGCCGATAGTCGGCTTGCGTGTGTAGGTGTTGTTACGGAGCAGAAGAAATGCCTGTGAAGTGCTTGAGGTTTTTCGGTTGCGAAGTGCCTTATAGGCGTTAAGCACTTACTTTAATTGCATTGGGTGTTAGTTGCTGTGGTGTGTTCCTGCAGGGCGGCTTTACCTGCCTCAGGGTGTTTTAAGGCAAGTGGGAGAAATGCTGTAAAATGAAAATACACTATAAAAATATCAGAAGTACTGTACAATAAATCTTACTTGCTTTTAGGTATTGTCTCAGTGCAGCTCTGGGGGCTAGAGTTGCTGAAAGCCTGGGATAATGATGGAGTGCTGCAAAAATCCAGAGCGCTGTTACACAGATCTGAGGATCCAGGACGGCTGCTGCTTTTACCTCCACATCTTCGGAAGGTGAGTAGAGGTTCCCCTCTGGTTTGGGTTCCAGTTTAATGTCTTTAAATGCTTGTTTTTTAGGTGTGGTAGGTCTGAGCGATGAGAGCAGCAGCAGAGAACCTCTTGACACAAACATGTAAAGCTTGAAGAGTTCCTGATCCAATTTGATGTGTCTTAAAGACCCATATGGGAGCGAATCGCCCTTGTGCCGCGGAACAAGCGAGGGCTAGCTGCTGTTTGGCTCTGGTTTTGGACAGGGCCTGGGCCACCTGATCTGTGCTGGCCTGGCTCTGAGCGGCGGTTGGAGCCTAAATTATTCTGACTGCTGCTGGCAGAGAAGTTTGAATTTGGTTCTTGGCAAAGTGTGGTCGGTGACGTGCAAGCAGGTGAAGTGTGGGTGTGTGCACACGTGGCAGAAGGTGCGAGGTGCAGAATTTAATGTGGTAGAAAATTGGCTGTGGGGCCTGGGCTGGCAGCGAGCTTGGCCCTCTCTGGTTTTGAGTCTCGACTGCCGTTTGCAGCTGAGGAGGGCTTTGGTATGCTTCGGAAGCAAACCCAGCAGCAACAGCTGTAACGCAGGCACTGCAGTCCTAGTGTAGCCTGTGGGAGTCTCTGCGCATTGGCAATGTATTTTTCACTTTCACATTAAGAAAATAATTCATCAGCTGCTGTAGAGCAGGAGCACTGCAGGTCTGAGAGGATGTGTCTGCAGGCAGTTCAGCAAACCGCTGGGGGGGTGTTACTTTTTAAAGCCTGAAGCTGGTTTAGATTTGAATGGATACCGACTAGTAGCATGAACAGTCACAGAGCCTGGTATGGAGAATCGTGGCCACGTACCACGCCGTGAGCTGAAGGTCTTGCAGGACACAACTGGCTGTAGGTGGATTGGGGCGTCTCGGTGAACTTGAACAGGATCCATGCGCTCGCTCTTTCCCCGGGGCTCTGGCACACAGACGTGCCTGTTTTCTGGCACCGGGAGCAAGGTCAATCCAGTCTGGCCTGCATCTTTTTTTTTATTGTAAGAGGGGAAAGAGATCCAGTCTGTGTTCTGCTGAAAGCAGAAGTTTTTCACTTAGTTACAGCTGACTATAGCCATGCTTCCTGGTTCCCTCCCTCCCCTGGGCCTCATGGCATAATCTAATTATTAAATAGTTGCAAGAAAAGTACGTTTTGCCCTGGCAGGACTAAAGTCTGTTGAAAGGCTGGATATTTTTATGCCATCCTTGTCTCATTCCTGCCAAAAGGAGTTATTTTTCTGGATTCTCTTGTCTGCTCTTTGGATTTGCGATCTGTTCCTTTAATACATTCCTTCCAGTCTAGGCAGCGCTCTCCAACTGCCTGGCACTGATGTTAATGCCTTGCTTCCTAATCAATCAAGTCCGCGGCATGCTTCCTTAAAGGAAAACTCTGCTCATGTTGTTCAGCCCAATGACACAAACTTTCACAGGTGTAAGAAACGTTTGTCACCAAAAATGACACTGATGTGGGAAGTAAAGGCAAAACTTTATCCTGTTTGGTGTTTCTTGTTTGTAAAACTGACTGTGGTGCTGTGGCCACTGGCCACAGACCTTGCAGCTCGGTTTCCAGCTGACGTGAATATTTTGATTGTAGTAAGAACTTTGGGGATATTAAGAACAGGTTATATGTGAGTATTGTAGGGCCAGGATTTGTTTTTGCTTGCTCCACTCATCAGAGTGGTCCCTAATTACCACAGGCTGTGTCTCAAGTGGTGGAGGTAGGGGGATAATTTAGGATGTGCCTACCGTTTCGATCCTGAGTGAAAATGGGAGGCAGGTAACAGAAACCAAATGTCGCTGAGGGGTGGCGTGTGCTTGGAGGCTCAGCCGAAGGTGTTCAGAAAACAAGCAGCCCTAAGACAAGGAGCGAGAGAGGATCGTAGTGAGACGAGGTGCAAGTAAGAACCAGAGCTAGGCGAAACCATTTTGAGAACAACAGATTGCTACCAGTTCAGTGCGTTGAGCAGCACCATTCCTGGGATGGTCTGATTTACTCCAGTAGCAAATAATGCATCACTTTGGCTTCTCCCCTGTCCAGGCAGGTTTATCGTTCCCTTGGTTTCCTAGGAGACTGATTAGCTCTGTGCCTTAATGCTGAAGGAGCCAAAGAAACACCGAATTGAATGCAAATTGCCAGTGCAGAATGGACAGAGAATGGGAGGATAGATCTGGAGGAGGCACGCTGTAAGATGGGAGCAGTAGCTTTCACACCAGTGTTATGCAATACAGTCGCTGTCCTTTATACCTCTAGGAGGAAAAAAACCACGTTGTCTTGTTGAAGTTTGTCAGATAAGTGAAGATTGGGGTGAGCAATGCTTCTCTTTCTGGGGGCTTGTGTCCTGTTAGAAGTGCGCTGCTGCAAAATGGCTGTTCCTAGGATAAGGTTTATGTGCCAGCTGGAACTGCTGATTTCCTTTGGAACTCCTGTTTTTGTAATTATTCATGGCAAAAACAAAGTTCCCTCCCATGCGAACTTCTGGCTTGCTGAGCTCTGAGGTGAGCCAAGTAGGTTATTTTCATCAGCATCTGCATTTTTTCCTAACCACGTTGTGCCAGTTGTTACCACACACTTTATTTACCTTTATTGCTTCCAAATTCACAAGTTCCATGTTCTGGAAGAGTTCCGCAGCGTTTCTTGGGGAGTTTGTCTTGGGAATGCCTTGCATCTGAGGGACTGGTATTCCTGTGCCAGCCATGACCCGTTATGGAAGCTTTTTTCCATATCATTTCTAACGCTTCCTAATCTAGTTTGGTTTCAGGAAGTAGAGGGGTCGTGCTGTGTGGCTGAGCTGCGCTTTGCCAGGCGGGAGCTGATGGGCGAACTGGAGCTCTAATTGCTGACACTCTGTGTGAGCTGGGAGACCAGCGGTTTGCCTGAAAACATAAAGCTTCCTTGGACACGTTCCCCGAGGCAAGCTGTTCCTCACCGGTGAGCGTTTTGCATCTAATGCAGCCCGTGTTATTCTGGGAAGTCTTAAGAAGTCTCTGATGTTGGCTAACTCCTGAATCCACGTGGTTGGGCAGGGGAAGAGAAACAAGATCCTCTCTCTTGTGGGATAAGTGGGATCTACCAGCACAGATCCCAAGTCCTGGTGTCCCCTGGATGTGCTGTGTCCCGTTGCAGGCCACCTTTGTCTGTCACTTCACACCAGCTCCCGCACAGATGCGCGGTCTGGCACAAGGCAGGGGGTGGCCCTGAATGCCACCAGCGCTAATGGCGAGGGAAAAGAAACCTGGAAATCCTGTGCCTGAACTTCTGCGAGCCTGTGATGAAAGGGTCCCAAAGGCTACGGTGAGCTCCGTCCCCGCTGTGTCTGTCTTCCAGCAGAAGCTGCAGGGTCACAGCGGTGGGATGGTCAGATGGCCCTTGTAGCAGGAGCCTGGGCGGCAGCGGAGGGCCTTGCCGCAGCAGGTACAAGACGCGCTCCGCTGTAGCTGTAGCTTTGAGTCCGTTGCCTCTTCGAACTGTTTTGTCGGTACGTGGCTGACTTGCTCCCTCGGTCTCCTGGTGCCCATTGACGTGCCCTGTTAGGATGCTGGCAGTGCATCCGTGATGGCTTCTAAGTGCGCTCTTTCTTGCTGGGATATTGGTGACTCATGCCATTAGGAGAGGCTTCCTGCCTCCCCATGACTTAGTGAAAACGATCATTTCGTAATGCCTCCTTACTCTTAGCAGGGCTTGTGCTCCGTTCCCAGAGCTCCCACTGTTTTCACGGCAAGCATGACCAGACTGTGAAATAGCTTGGCTGCTCTGGTGAATAATCTGTTAGTCTCTCTTAATAAACTGCAGTTTTATTTATCTTGCTGCTCTTTAGAGCTTTTCATCTCAAAACATTTGAGTGCAGAAGCTGCCCAGCAGTGAAACGCAGCCACCTCTCGTGGGGATAGAGTGGGAGGCAGACAGGCAGGCATTTTACTCCATGGTTTAGAGCGAGAGGAATTTTGTTCAAGGACAATGAGGGAAAGCTTAGCTTGTATGCTGAATGACCCTTTGATCTTCCACGTTCATGCTCAGCTGATCAGGACTTTAAATCTAAGCTCTGTCTCCCTCCTCCCCACAGCAAACAGCCAGAAATACAATCTCAGGGCTCGAGCGCTGGACCAGAATGGCAGGGCGGCAGCTGGTCAGCCCTACACGTGTCCTATTTTCCTGTCGCTTCTCAAGTGACGCTGGCGCGGAGCGCGGTGGGTGGCAGTTCTGGGGGGTACTGAGGGGCCGGTGGGGAGGGACGGCCAGGCCTGTGGCACGGAAACTGTCCCGCACAGCTGTAAGTGCTGGGGAGCCGCACGCTGCTGTTAGAGGTGGCTGAACTGGAACAGGCTGAGTGGGTTGGTCCACAGCCACGAGATGCAGTTGATGGTTCTGAAGCTGTGTGGTGGTTGCCAATGAAACGACTGGCTTCCCGAGGTGCTGCGGGCTGGGAGCCGTTACCTGGTGGTGTGGCCACTCAGCCCTCCTGCGCCAGGAGGCGGCTGCGGAAACGGTGGGGGCAGAAGCGATGGAAACGAGCGGGCAGAGCATGCTGAGGAGCGGGACCCTTGACCTGCAGCCCTTGAGCAGTTGTAAAAGACTCTGTTACTTCTGCTACTATGCAGCAGATCATTAGGAGCCTTAATTGCAGGGAGATGACTGCATTGCGTAGGCTGGAGTACAGCCTGCAGGAATGGAGGAACTTTAATTTTGTAGCGCTCGCTCTGCGGTGTGTGTCTGATGGGAAGGATACGGAGAGGCCTGTTCCTGCTGCACACCGAACCTGGCTGATAAGGTGCGGCTCGGCTGAGCTGGAGTGGCTGCAGCCTGGTAGATAGGGACCGGCGGGGGCTTGCTGGCCTCTTCCCACTCACTACAGCAAAACGTGGGGGTTTAACCCTTGAGAGAGGCATTTAGTGAAAGCAAAGCTTGGACCGGAGGGGGAGTGGTGCTGAGCTCAGTTGTGCCGAACCACTTCATTATTATTTTTTTGCTGTATTTGTACATGAGATACGGTGAGAACAACCAGAGGCCCAGCTGGGGCCTCCGTTAGGCTAAAACAAAACAGCCCAGGGGAGTATTTTTAGTTTGCTCCAGCTGTGGGCATTGGGTGCAAATTGCAGTGCCTTAAACAGTGGAGCAGAGAAAGTGAGAGCAGAGGTTGAATTTCTGGGTCGGGAGGGCTGGCTGAAGGGTTCCCGGAAAAGCTGAGCTGCTGCTCTGTCAGTGGAAAAAGAACACGGCCAGAACTCCTGGGCTGGTGTTTTTCATTACAGTTCTAGTTCCTGCGGACACCTGCGCTTCGGTAGTTCCCTGCATCTGGTTCTCACGTTCGAGTTCCTGTTTCTTTGCTAGTAGCAACTGCGGACCTCGGGAAGGAGATATTTCCAGGAAGAGCGTCTTTGGCCTGACGGAATGTCTGTGCACGGGGCGGCAGCCAGGGCTTGAGGATGAGCGGGGTGCGGCCCTCCCTGGTGTCCGCAGCGGAGCTCGGAAAGAAGACACCCGAGGGCCCTTGTTTGGTTCAAAAGATTTTGGGTTGAAAGACGAACAGGGGAGCACACGAGCTGTCTGCTGGCGAGCGCCCCTAACACGTGTGCCCGTGGGGAGCGTTCCCCTGCCCCCCAGCCGGCTGTGCCGCCTTGCCAGTGGGTTTCCCCCGCACCAGGGACCCGCAGCGCTTGGAGGTGGGGGGTTGCTGCGAGGGGCAGCGTTCTGCGTGTTCGGGACATCTAATAACCAGAGCTGTGCGTTCTGCTGCCTCTTTGCCTCCCTCGGGAGCTGTAGGACCCCCCCGCCCCGAGACACGGTGATGGCCGCTCTGGTTTCCCACTGGCTGCCCGGTTACACCGAACAGGAGCAGCTGCCTTGCGGGCAGAGCTGGGGGTGCTGCCAGCCTGCTGTGGGTGGAGGAGGAGGGAGGATGCCCTGAGATGCACCAGTGTGACCCTGAGCCTCATATTTTTTTTGGGGGGAGGGAACCCCTCGTGCCCCAGCGCCAGCAACGCAAACTCTGATTGCGAGTGAAAATCCCATGGGAAAATCCCTGCGACAGATTTAGAGGATGAATTGCTGTCGCTTTGGGAAATGAGCCTCCCGCCATCTCTCTGCTCCCCATCCCACCGGCACCACTCCCGGTGCTGCCGCTCACCGGAACAGCACCGGGATGCCCAGCATCCTTCCACCCTGCCCTGAAAAAGTTGCTCCAACTCCTTCATTTTTTTACTCCCGGCTTTTTCTCACACTTAAAAAGCAGAATTCCAGCCAGGCCGTGTCCTCCCGGGATGAATCACCACAGCCGAGGAGTCAAAGAAGGGAAAACAACTGAATTCTCAGCCCATCCGTTTGGGACTGAAGCCCTCCTCCTCCTCCTCTTCTTCCTCCCCATCCCGGAGGCGGTTCTGCTGCCGGGTTTCTCCATGGGAGCATCCCTGAACAAATCAAGGCTCCTCTGCGATCTGGGAGCCTGGGAAAAACCACGACCGAGGGAAAAGCAAACATCTCCAGCCCCAGGGCTGCGAATAAACACGGGAGTATTATTAGTAACCGAAGTGGAGCTGAATCAGAGCTGCTGATTTATGCTCTTATTTCCTTTCAAGAAGTTACACTTCGGAAAGTGGCTCGGACTTTTCTTACCCGTGGGAGAACAGCAAGGGGCTGGGCGGGGAGGGGACGCAGCGCCGGACGTGGTGCTGTGTGGTGTCAGCCTGGCTCGGGCACGGCCCCTCTTCTGTGGCTCAGGTCCTCGTGTTCCCCTGGGATGTGGCAGGTGGTTTGTCTCTAGGACAGGGGGCCTGGTGGTCCCAGAGATGGAGGGGACTGGTACCGAGGGGTGGGGTGACTGGTATTCAGGGATGAGGAGGCTGGTACCAGGGATGGAGGTGATTGGTACCCAGGGGTGGGATAACATGCCCAGGCATGCGGTGACTGGTGCCTAGGGATGGAGGTGACATGCTCCAGGAAGGAGGTGACTGGTGCTGAGGATGGAGGTGACTGGTGCCCAGGGATGGCAGTGGCTGATACCATGATGGAGGTGGCTGGTACCCAGGGATGGGTGACTAGTACTGAGGGATGG
>VWZZ01004400.1:0-34904 GCA_013399095.1 Psophia crepitans
CTGGCTTACCATCGCCAGTGATGCTACCCCAGAATTAGAATTTGCTAATAATTGACCTTAAAGATTGTTTTTTCACTATACCCTTACACCCTGAGGATAGCGACAGATTCGCCTTTACGATTCCCTCAGTTAATAGAGCAACCCCAGCAGAACGTTATCAATGGGTAGTCTTACCTCAAGGAATGAAAAATTCACCCACAATCTGTCAATGGTTTGTAAATTTGACATTAAAACCAAGGAGAAGAAGGCATCCAGATATGTTAACGTATCATTATATGGATGACATTTTGATAGCTAGTCAAGAACCCCTAACAGAAGTTCAAGAACAAAAGTTAGTAAAATTTTTACAACAGTATAGTTCGGTAATAGCACCAGAAAAAGTTCAGAGACACGCACCTTGGAATTACTTGGGAATGACCATAACTGAGACGAGAATTCATCCTCAAAAATTGCAGATTAGGGCCAACATTGACACAGTAAATTCAGTTCAAAAGTTAGTAGGAGATATTCAATGGATTAGGAACTTTTGTGGTATTACTAATGAGGACATGTCACCATTATTTGAGATGTTGAAAGGAGCAGTAAAACCCACAGAAAAAAGAGTGTTGACTGAAGAAACAAAAAACACATTAGAAAATATAGAGCTGAAAGTTTCACAAACAGCAGTGTATAGATATCAAGAAAATTTACCAGTATTTTTAGTAGTATATAACAAACAAAAGGAAGTAGCGGTTGTGATAGCACAGATCGATGAACAGAAACAATTGTATATATTAGAATGGGTATTTTTGGCAAGTCATTTGAAGAATACCATAACTCAGAGATTTGAAGTCATAGGAACAGTGTTGTTAAAGGCCAGAAAAAGACTTCGTATAATAGCCGGAAGGCATCCAGACGGTATTATTTTACCAGTCAAACAATTGGAATTGATTGAAGAATGGTCTCAGGAGAGTGTCACATTTACCTTGGCAGTAGTAGGAGTCTCTGTTGACAATCATTATCCAAGACATCCTTTGTTTAACACCACTCTAAACCTTGAAAAAAGGACATTGTTAAGTAAACAACCCATAGTTAATGCTTTGACAGTATTTACAGATGCCAGCAGTAAAACAGGAAAATATGAGTTTGCGTTTAGACAGGATAACAGATGGGTGACACAAGTGCAGCAAGAACAAGCCTCAGCGCAAGTGTTAGAATTAAAAGCAGTTATATGGGTATTCACAGTTTATAATGAACAGGAAATTAATGTGGTCATAGACTCCCTGTATGTAGTCGGAATTGTCATGAGAATTTCTAGAACCATTTTAGGCCAAATTTCGAACCCAACTTTACAGGAACAGTTAATTAAATTGTGGGATTTGATACAGCAACATAGGCATAGGTTTTGGTGTACCCACATTAGGAGTCACTTCAACCTTCCGGGACCCCTAACAGAGGGAAATGCCATCATTGATGGAGCAGTATCAGCAGTTTATGCTGTTAACTTGACACCAGAACAGAAAGCTATAACGTCACACGGGTTCTTTCATCAATCAGCACGAACATTACAGATAGAGTTTAAATTACCTAGAGCCACAACCAGAGCAATCATTGCTACATGTCCAGACTGTACAAAACTAACTCCCATCCAAGCAGAAGGAACAAACCCAGGAAACCTACAACCTCGACAAGTTTGACAAACAGATATAACAGAGTTCTCACCGTTTGGGCGTTTGAAGTATGTACATGTTACCGTAAACACTTGCTCAAAAGCTATTTGGGCCACTCCTGCAACGTCAATGAGTGCAAAAGCAGCTATTCACCACTGGGCCCAAACAATTTCAGTTTTAGGTCATCCAAATGCCATAAAGACCGATAATGCTCCAGCATATAAAAGCACAACATGCAAAAACTTTTATCAACAATGGAACATTACACATACAACTGGCATTCCCTATAACTCTACGGGCCAAGCGATTATAGAAAGACATCATCAAAACTTAAAACGTCTTTTGTCTGTGTTGAAAAAAGAGGGGGAGCTAAGCCCCTATGATGTGACCTGTAAAGCATGTTATGTACTTAATTGGCTAAATCCCAGAGCAGATGACAAAATACCTATTTTTACCCATTTTTTAGAAAATACAAACGATTTTTCAAGGAAAAAGGTTCAAGTGGGAGTATTTAACCCTCAGGAGCAAAAGTGGGAAGGTCCCAAAGAATTAATAACATGGGGAAGGGGGTATGCTTGTGTTATTACAGCATAATATTACAGGGGAAAGAGCCGCGTGGGTGCCAGCAAAATGGGTACGACCATGGTTAGCAAAGGAAAAGAAACAACTGGAAGAAGATTCAGGAGAAGTAGAATCAGTGGCAAAATCGCTGGTGGAATAATAGCGAAAGTGTCTTTGGTTTGTACGATAATAGGGATCAGTCTAGGGGGCATAGAGGGAAAGTTGACCAAAATACAACCCAGGAGCAATGTCTGGGTAACAATTGCCAATCAAACAAGGCAAGAAGCATTCTGCCTAAGCCTACAAACACCAGGCGACCCCTTCCGCACTTGTCTGGTGGGGGTCCCCTCGTGGCAACCAGGGGAATTTGTTGGGTTCGTTGATAATGGAACTTACTTGAACTTTACGGTAGTAAACCAGACCTCCTCCAGAAGACCACATGGGCAGACAGCGGCCCAAGATGATGGCAGGTGGCAATGTGAAATTATAAAACATCTGAACAACACCTTGGTGTCACCCCCTGAGGAGTTAATTTGTTAGGATGCTTGAATGCCATGAATAGCACAAAAAAAGGGGGGTGGGTGAGTTTCTTACCTTCTTACAAAGACAATTTGAACGATAACCGCCGTAAGTGGGCTTCTGTTGATGCGATACTGTCGAATATGCATGAGTTGGGAGCATCGGGTCTAATATATACTAATTGTAACTTAACTACTCAACTGGCTAAAAGATTACCGCAAGGAATACTTTTAATTTGTGGAGACCGAGCATGGAATGGTATACCTGCAAGTCCGAAAGGAGGACCTTGTTACCTGGGGAAACTGAGTCTGTTTCACCCCAACCTAACAACAGTGTTAAAGTGAGCGGAAGAAAAACACGATCGAAGATCAAAAAGAGAAATCCATCAATTAGATTGTACTGAAGTAGGAGATCCAAAATTTTGGACAGATCTCACAGTTATATTTGCTTCTTTGTTCGCGCCAGGAGCCACTGCTGCACGAACAATGAAAACCTTGAAGCAAGTAGCATGTTGGACCAAAAACGAATTTAATCTAACCTCTAGCATTTTGGATCAGCTATCCAAAGATGTAGCGAGTGTAAATCATGTTGTTTTGCAAAACAGAGCTGCCATAGATTTTTTGNAGAGCTACCATAGATTTTTTGCTATTAGCTCAGGGACATGGATGTGAAGAGTTTGAAGGGATGTGTTGTATGAACCTGTCTGATCATTCAGAATCTATTCACAAAAATTTGAAAGAGCTAAAGCAGGGACTTACAAAGCTGAAAGAAGAAAGTTGAGGTATACATAGTTGGTTGCGATCATGGGGATTGAGCCCGTGGCTTGTATCTATTATACAGCAATTATTTACAATAGGGTTAATTGTATTATTGTTCCTTGCTTGCTTGCCGTGTATGTTACAATGCTCGCAGAATTTAATGCATAAAATAGCAGAATCTGTTTTTGAAAAAAGAGGGGGAGGTGTCAGGGCTTTGGCCATATTGAATGAGTGTGAAGAGCTCAAGTAAACAACAGGTCTTGCAAGGTCAGCAGTTTTGCAGTATTCAAGGTTGTTGGCATTAAGCAAGAGAAAAGAGGAAGAAGAAAGCAGAAACAAGATACCACAACAGGATACTAATATCCAATCAGCTGGTGGATGAGAGCGCGTGGACACTGGAGTGTAGCCAATGATAAGCTGTGCTTTGGCGCGTGAATGTATGAACATAAAGCAGCTATGTATAAATATGATACTCAGGCTTGAATAAACGGATTGAACTTGCATCACATTGATGTGTGTGTTCTCTCCCATTCTTGCCACGGATGGCGGACTGCGGCAAGAGTGGATTAAGTAACCACTGTCATCAGTGTCTCGCCCTTTGCACAACGTGTGAAGCAATCCTGATAAACCAGAGGATCTGGGGGGCACAGGACAGAGACACAATATCAAGGCAGGGATTGCCAAGTAAGCCAAACAACAATCTGTATTAAATGTGTAACAATCATCGGAAAAAGTGCACACAGAAGTGTAAATTCAAATGAGGACAACTTAAGGCCTACTACGGCAACGAGTTTTATCAGGTCAGAGTAAAGCCATCCGTCACCAGTGAGTAGCTTTGCCTAGGCAGCAGCATGCGAACAGGACAAGCATGTAATGCTACATGCCCAGAATCCTGCTGCAGACTTCAGGAGTTTGTGGCCCAGGGCTTTGTGAGCCCATGGCAATGGTGTCTTCATATATAATAGCTGGTCTTCATACATAATAGCTGTTTTTCTCTTCATAGAGGAGAATTTCTCATCCATGTATTTTGAACCCAAAGTAACTTATAGAGCCTTCTGCAGCAAAGGGTTGCACAGGTTAGCTATATATACATCCTTTTTTTTTTCATACTTCCCGCCTGCTGCCTTCATTTGATTTCCCTTCTCAGAGTAAGTGCAACCATGAGCAACTGCCTATTTGCTTACTCTATGCCGCACATGATTTTGTACATCTCCATCAAATCCTTCTATAGTTTTAATTTTTTCAGCCAAAGGAATCATGATCTATCTAATTGTGCCTCATACAGAAGCCATTCCAATTTTATTTATCTTATTTTCGCTTTGCTGCACAGTTGCCTTCCTGCTGTATGCTCTTTCAGATGAGGAGACTAGAATTATACAAAGTACACAAAAAATGGATGCCCCTAGGGCTGAGAATGGGATTTTTGTGATTTATTTGGTGAGTGTTTTCTAGTATTTTCTAACAATCTATTTGTTTTATTGGTCACCAGTTAGCCCTGAGCTGATGTTTTCATAGACCTATGAATTATATTTTTTTCTACTTCCTTCCTTTGCTTATTTATTCCCGTCCTTTTACTCCTACATTTTAACCAGTGTTTGTCTGTTTGAGATGCTACCCTCGCATTCATTCTGAAGAGGTAACAGCCAGGTCAGAGCTCTTCATTACAAATGTACTTTTATGATATTCTTTAAACAGAATCACAGAACAGAAGGACAGAATTTCTTGCTTTTTAACTTGTGCCCATTGCCCCTTGTCCTGTCACTGGGCACTGCTGAAAAGAGTCTGTCTCCATCTTCTTTACTGATTCCCATCAGGTTTTGATACACGTTGATAAGATCCACCCTGAGCTTTTTCTTCTCTAGGCTGAACAATCCCAGGTCTCTCAGTTTCTATTCATGTGACAGTTTCTCCCAGGACGAATTACTTCTCACTTACATATGCTTAATTGTCTCTTGACATTTTGTTTCCCTATGTCTCAGTAGTACAAGATTCTTGCAACTCTTCTTCAGTCCTCATCCTCACTCTCCTGAATGATACTGCAGCAGCAGAATCAGTGTCACCTTCTGTTATCCTCCTCATTCAGAAGGGTACATGGTAAGTCACAGGCCTCAGCACACATCTTCCTGCTCAGGTGCCGCTTGTGAATCCCCACCCCCTGTAACCCCTGTCCTTTGCTTTCTATCTTTTAACCAGTTACATGTTCATGTGAACATTTTCTCTCTTTTTTCCATGGCAGCTTAGTTTCTTCATGATCTTTGATGGAGGCTCTTGTTGAACACCTATTGAATGCAAAGTAGAGTGCATCAACTGCATGTGTCATTGGCTTCTAAAAGAACTCTGATGTGTTTGTGTGGAATTAATTAACTTTACAGAAGCCATTATTGTAGCATGAATGTGGCAAAGGAAGTCAGTGGAAATGAAACTTTCTGAAAAAGCACAGAGTCAATGATATTGGAAGGGACCTTTGAAGATCATCTAGTCTAACCCCCCTATTCAAGCAGGGTCAGTTAGAGCAGGTTGCCCAGGACCATGTCCAGGCAGCTTTTGAATACCTCCAATGACAGAGACTCCAAAACTTCTCTGGGCCATGAATTCCAGTAAAAATCTCTTCACGGTAAAAAAAAGTGTTTCCTTATGTTCACATCGAATTTTATGTTTTAGTTTGTGCCCATTGCCTCTTGTCCTGTCACTAGGCACCATGGAGAAGATCCTGACTCCTTCTCCATTGATAAGATCCCCATGAGCCTTCTCTTCTCCAGATTTAACAGACCCAGGTCACCTAATCTCTCCTCATGAAAGAAGCTCCAGTCCCTTCATTATATTCATGGCCCTTCATTGAACCAGCTTCATTAAGTCAGTATCATTCTGATGAACTGGACCGAGCACTCCACTGTGGCCTTTACCTGGGCAGAGAAGGATCACCTTCCGCAACCTGCTGGCAATGCTTGTCCTAATACAACCCAGAAATCTGTTGGCCTTCATTGCCATGAAGGATGCCTTCTTATTTTTAAGATATCCTGTATCTTGCTGTTTACTCATGTCGGCCTTTTGAATCTTTCAAAAGCTGCTACTAACAGTTACACCGAGCTTCAAGTAGGGTGTCTTTAAATAGTCTACATTTTGCCTACACTCTACCCTTTAGTCTTCTTTTAAGTGCTTTCCATCTTTTTCTTCTCTTAGGTGCTGGATTTTCCTTCTTTTGTCATTTCTGCAAGGTTGTTGAATACAGTTGTTCCAGTAAGGCTTATTCATAGTTACCTTTTGACTGTTCCTGTCATCCAGGACAATATCAATAGTTCTTCTTCCTCTTGTGCGGAGCTACCTGTTTAGTGGAGAAGTTATTTTTGAGATCCAGACCTTCATTCCTAGCACCATGTCTAGACATGATATTTTATCTCGCTTACCTTGGAGGCAACTGAAATTTTCGTTATTATTTGAGTTTCCTGTTCTCTCAGACTCTCTGAGAGACTCACCATAGCTGAGAAGCTCATCCCGTCATTGTCCGTGTGACCTCCTTGGGTAGACAGTCGTTTGCACGCTTCCAATCCTACATTGTTCTTGTTGCATGTTAAGTAATCAGTTTCCAATCAGTTTCCAATCAGGCCTCTCACCACAAGAAAGACATCGAGGCCCTGGAGCATGTCCAGGGAAGGGCAATGAAGCTGGTGAAGGGGCTGGAGCACAAGTCTGATGAGGAGCAGCTGAGGGAACTGGGACTGTTTAGTCTGGAGAAGAGGAGGCTCAGGGCAGACCTTATTGCCCTCTACAACTACCTGAACGGAAGTTGTGGCGAGCTGGGGATCGGCCTCTTCTCGCAGATAACTAGTGACAGGACAAGGGGGAACGGCTGCAAGTTGCGCCAGGGGAGGTTCAGGTTGGAGATGAGGAGAAATTTCTTCTCGGAAAGGGTGGTCAGGCATTGGAACAGGTTGCCCAGGGAGGTGGTTGAGTCACCGTCCCTGTGGGTGTTTAAAGAAAGGTTAGATGTGGTACTGAAGGACATGGTTTAGTGGTTAATAGGTAGTAGAGGGACAATTGGACTAGATGATCCTTGAGGTCTCTTCCAACCTTAATGATTCTATGATTCTATGAAAAACCTTAATACTAGTAGTCATAATAATTATGTGGCTCAAAGCTTGCCCCAACACACAAGCCGGCTGATAAGATAGGAACATAAAATTGTATGAGAGAAGCCATGTAGCAGTTCCTTTATGGTCGCATGAACGTGGCAAAGGGAGGCAGTGGGCATTTGGCACAGGATGGGCCATCTGTCTCTGGCAATACCCCCAGCAGCTGGAGTCCCTTCAGAGTCCAGGCACCACTGTGGATGCATGGGCATTAAAAAGAAATAACAGTGCAAAGAATGTGATGTCCTCCTCTCCTTCAAGAGCACAGCTTATTTTATCCACCAACATACTTGGCAAAGGACCCTTGTTTCTGTGTCCAACAGAGGGCTTATTCCAAGGTTAGTGTAACTGTGCTGTCTTTATTCCACTTTCTCTTAAGCACGTTCCTCACTAGGTGGCCATGGCAGCGTAATAACAAACACTGTGCATCATTAGATCTTCCCTTATAAAAATTGCAGCACATCGGGGTTTTAGAAGGATTTGCAGTAGTGTGGTTGAATAACTCCTTTGCACTTTCACCACATTTCTCTTGGGTTTACAATATGCTATTATTATGAAACCTTCTGTTGAGGCATCGTGATAATCTGTTGCAACTTCCCTTTAAGAAGAGGTGTAGCTATCAGCATTTCTTGCTATCAAGTCTATCATAAAAAATTACAATGGTTTTATAATATATTTGTATAAACCCTTTCTCCTGACTGTTATCTGTAAACTTCATAGGAGACTCTTAACAACTGCTGAAGCACAGCTCTTTGAGGTAGAAGCCAGAAACTGTGTAACACGTCAACCTTGAAGACCAATTTAGAAGAGAAAGCAAGGCAAAATACAATCTCCATTTGAAACTGAAGCCAAAACATAGATGGACACAGTCAAAATGTAACGATGCTAATACTACTCCTATACTGTTGCAAAAATTGCAATGGGAATCTACAGCTCATGTTCATAATCTTTTTCCCTACCTCTCATTTGATACGAAACAGCACCAGTAAATGAGCAAGCCTCCTTAATACCAAGCTGAGGTACTGATTTCCTATTATTTCTATATTTCCACTGCACAAATGCCTAGAGACCTTCATTAGAACAAGGTCCAACTGTATTCATTTCTGTAAAATCACATGGCTTCTGAAATTGTTGAAAGAGAAAACTAGCCCTACTTATGCAGGCAAGAATTTTCCCTGTAGGAGGTTTTTCTTGGTGATAATCTGTCTCCAAATAGTGATCAGACTTTATGTCCTGGATGGCAATATTAAGTATAATCTGCTGTCATCTCCTCATGACAACATGTAAGCCAAAACACTTGCAAACAAACCAAAATATTTTCTTCTGGATCAGGAGTTTGAATTAGATGACTGAATTTTCCTGGCATGAGAGGATTATTCCTTGTCTTTCACCTAATCCTCCTCTGTTATACAATATATATAGTTACACATAGGTTTTTTTGTTTCCCATGGGTTTGAAAAGATTATTTTTCCACTGGGTTTCCTGCATCACTGTAATACTTCCCCTTGATTCTCTGGTTTCGTCTGCTCAACTCTGTGTTTATAGTGCGTCCGGTAACCTGAATGAAGTTACAGTTTCTAGATCTGTCATATAGTCTTTGGATATACTACTAGAATCCCTAAGGTCTTGTATTCAACCTGTAAGATCTTTTGTTCCATCATCTGCCATCCATTGTGTCAAAGTAGCTTTTCCCACAAGCGTTTCAATTACGAACTGATACTTAGCATTTGCTGAGGACTTTAAAACCTTTGGTTTCCATTTGTCACTTGAGCTTTCCACCTCAGCTCCTAGAAGCACACTGAGCTCTCAAAGCACTTTTGCAGATTTCATATATATTTGATCCTTTGATCTTACGCATCCTTTGCATTCACAGTTGTTTTAACAAGATAATGCAGCTTTAAATCATCTCCATTACAATTTGAGCTGATGAGGCACAGCATGTTCACCCCTGTAAGTGCCAGGAGATTTTGAAGTCCTGCGATACAAGTCATTTCCTGTTTTCTGTGACCTTTTAAGAATCTGTGCACCTTCCTCAAACAGAATATGTTTTCGAGACACTATACCTACTTCTCTGTCTTGACTAATATTTGACAATGCACAAATACCTATTGCTATTGTATTGCAGCAAATGTGCTTTTTGGCTTTTCCATGGGCAGTCAGGGGTTCTGGGTTCCTGTGGGCTGTTGAGTTTGTCTGGCTATTGGTTTTTCCATGAATTTCAGGTCCATAGTGTTATTCAGTTATTAGTAGACAATACAGTTGTGCTTTTTCATCTTTATTACTGAATATAAAGTGTTACGATCACTTCACATCTTGGCTTCTTTTCAGCTCCTGTTAAGATCGGTGAAATTAATCTCTTCTTGACTGAAATATCAGCACAACACAGTTCATATAAAGTTTTTACTTGCAGATCATTTCTGAGGTTTACAGTCTGTTTCAATACACTTACATGCAAGTGTTGTTTGTGAAATTAGAGAAATTATTCTAATAATTAAGAAATTTTGTTTTTTTTTCCATAAGGGGAAAAAAACCTTGATATTAAACTGTCTTCCAGGAACCTAGCAACTTTTTCTAGAACTATTTAATCATGAACTTTTGTTATTTTGAATCTGTATATCTCATAATATCTGAATGCACACACTGAGCATGAGAGGATGTAAACCGTTAGCAGTCCAGTAGCAGATCTCTTGTTTTCATTCACTAGCCACTTACACAGGGTTTGGTCCTGCTCCTGCAGAACTACTAATAAATCTCACAGTGATTTCTGTATAAGCAGAATTAAGTCATAATGGTTTCCTGTCATATATCATGCACTTTGTTTCCTTCACACTCTGCAGTGATTCCTTGCACACAGTTCCTGGGTTTTTTACAGTCTTCTGTTGGTTTTGTCTCATTCCTTTTTTTTTTTTTAATTTGGTCTCAGTTGTGGTTTATTAGTGCATCACCTTATGTTGCTTAGTGTTTTAAGACTCACTGAACAAGCAATTACAAGCATATAATTTCAGTAAGTTTTTCTTCATTTAATCTTATTCAGTGTGCTGTGCTGAATGGAGAATGCCTGATGCTATACATAGGGAAGTATTTTTACATGATGTTTTGCTGTTTAGGTTGTGTTCGTGGACTTGTATACACAGAAATGGCCCACAATTTTTCTTAGTTTTCACAAATAGCTGGAGACTAATTTATTAATGATAACCAACAGCATCTTGAGCTATTTGAGGTACTCCAGTGTCTCCCTATATTTCTCTAGGAAGGATGATGTAATTTATCAGAAAATATCAGCTTCTTAGTACAAAGAATCATGAATGTAGGAAAGAATTAGGGTAGAGCTGCTCTCAGGGAAATGTTGGCAGAGCTCACCTAGCTGGAGGGATCTTTGAAACAGGGAGAACTGTGGGATGAGGTCAGGGTACAAGGGTGACTGTGGAGAACAATTTGTGGAGGGGAGATAATACAGAGGAGGCTACTCAGGAAACCAGAGGAGGCTTTTCAACCAGATAGAAAGGTCTGAACAGATCAGAAACTGCCCCTGCCTTGACATCTAACCTAATTTCTAGCCAAGTAACCAAGCACAGGCTCTATAATAGTACATTTTCTTAAATACATGCGCAAGTCAACAGCTCCTAAAATTGCTCAGAGCTTCTTATTATTTTACCCTTTCTGTTTAAAATAAAAAAATACCTCCCTGAGCATGGCTACAGGATGTTTCATGAGATACAACTTCGCATACAAACAATAGCTGCACCACGCTGGCTGACTACATGCAATGAAGGGCCTGTTATGTAGTGGCTAGATCACACCATGGGGATTTGGTGGCCAGGGTTCAATTTTGAGGTAGTTAGCTGGATGACCTATAAAAATGACATCATGTATTTATGTTATTATTAGCTTCCTTTCTTCATCTATAAATTTGGAACAAAAAAGTAAGCTCCTTTATAGAACATTTCTAGTGATGGAAGCATAACGAGAGAGCTAGATATTGCTACAGAGCCATACTGTGGGGCAGAAATAGGGTGAAACTTTAGCTCCATATGCTGGATTGTGTTTTACAAGCACTACAAAAGCAAAGAAAACTGATATTAGAAAACTTCCTTTTGACCTTTAGATACCATAAGCTTTCCGCTTGCAGTGCACATTGGCAGATGGCTACTAGCCCACATGTGAAAGGCACTTCCCCTATTACAGACATAAGTAATACTGGCTGCTTCTTCAATAGCTTCCTTTTATTCTAAAGTTGCATTGTCTGCTAAGATCATATTCTAGTCAAACTCAATCAGATCCTACCTCTTCCTCAATACAAGCTGAAGGCACGGCCCTGTTTTGCTGGGGGAACAGCAAAAGGAGATTGTACGTGGTCTCTGTGCTTGGGGAGCAGACAGCACAGGGGCACACTCTGCCAGATGTTATTACTACTGGGGAGAGCAAGGCAGCCCAGATCTGCCAGCCGTTCCCTTACTGACTCCATGGAGTTACAACAGATTGCCTGCACAAGCTGATGTGGCCCTGAGACTGTACTAGCAACGTAGAAAAGGTTTATTTTTTCCCCACAGCTCCCATGGAAAGGTCCTTCCAGCAGGATGAGGGACCAGGCTGAGTACAGGTTCCAGGATTTACCCTTTCAAGTAACAAAATTAGATGTTTCTTACCTCACATAAAAATGTGCTAAATGAAGATGTGTGGCTGTTAGTAAAAATATCCTATCAATTCAACTAGTATAAACAAAACAAGCTTCATCGTGCTGTGTAATTCAGATATTCATATGTGTCACAAAGGAGCAGGTAAGCTCTGCCTAGATCTTACAGGGAGCTACGGGGTTTAAAAGGTTATAGACTCTTAAGCAAAAACTAAAGCATGGTTTAATTATTAACTTGTACAAGAAATCAAATAGGTCCAGGGCAAAAGTTGAGATTATAACCATCTGTATATTAGGAAGGATGTAATGCTATTATTCTCTCACCTCTCAAAATGAAGGCCTCCTTCCTAATCCACTATTCCTCAAGCTGGGTTGACGGTTGGACTTGAGGATCCTAGAGGTCTATTTCAACCTTAAAGATTCTATGATTCTATGACCCTGTGAAGAGCGCATTGTCAGGAGAGAAATATACTTGCCAATACAACAAATCAGTTACATGATTCGAGTGCTACAACGTGAAGAAAAGAGTTTGTGCAGCTCCTACAGTGCTGTTTTGACTAAAGCTAAGGGGTGACTTTATTAGCTGCCCAGTCTTAATATATCCTCTGCAGCACAGACACCCAAGAAGCGCTCCATAGTCTGCAGAAGCTTCTCTGAGACCTTACTGCTGCCAAAAGCAGGGACTTTATTCCCACTCACAGCTACGTGCTCCCACTGCCGCCTGATCGTGTGCAGTGGGAAAGCTCCAATTCCTGATGGAAAACAAACCTTGCAGAAAGGTTTCTGTTAGATCAGCAAGTCGGTCTCACTGCCCCATGGCTGCAGTCTGTGGGCAGAGCTGGCATAGGTGAAGTGGCAGGAGCACATACTCAAAGGGGCCAGGGGGTCCCCCCGCGGTCAGTAGCAGCACAGTCTTAGGTCCGCTTCAGCCATTCCTGCGGTCCTCACTCAGTATGAATTTAGATAATTTCAGGTTGTGCAGACAACAGGACATTGGAAAGCTTTATGTCTACAGGAAAATACCTTTATTTCCACAGCATTCTACTATTAAGAGTAGCTTGCACTTCTCCATCTCAATTATTGGAATGCAGCAGAAAAAATGACTTTTTATCTCTACCAATTTTCTTCAATTTCTAATGTAGCTTTATTTCTGGGAAAATTTATGCAAATTTGTGTATGAGCAAATAGTTACCACTGAGATCTCTCCTGATTCATAAATAGAATCTGTAAGTCAGAATCTCTGTCTTGTGACAAAGAGGATAGCCATCTGCTTGGAGTGCCGCTATTTCAGGTTCTGCAGGCAAGTGATAAAAACTTCTTTTAATGGGAGAGATTAATTCAACCACACAACAGACTAAGAGTTCCACCCACCAAAACTATGGAAACAGGATACAAAATTGCAAACATTACATCATCAAAATTATATTGCCTAATAATACCCTTGTGTATGTGAAACAGGAACCAGCAGCTTCGGGCAGTGGATGACATCTTCTCTAGACATTGCGTACACTACTGCACTCATTGTGGTGTCCTGGGAGCTCATAACAAGCAGACTGTATATCCACAGGTGATATAATCTTCCATTGTTTTTAAATTACTTCGGGGTTATATACAACTCCAAGCTTGTTGTCTGGTTTAATTTTTCCGGAGTGATGATGTGGAGACTGATACAATCCAAGTGGAAACAGGATTGTTTAAGGAAAGAAAGAAAAGTTTTTACAAAAATTGTTCAAAGACTGACAAAATCTGAAGACTTGCTAGGAACATAGATACTTCTCACCACTGTGTACTAGATCATTAACTATTGTTTTACTAGTACACGTCAGAAGAATTTCACACTGGCTATTTAAATATTGCAGGTTTACCAGGCACCCAGAATTCAGAAGTTTTTAACTAGTAAGCCTCCGTAAAGGATCACAGATTATTTTCTGCTACAGCAGAACTCCAAAAGTATTAGAGGTATAGAAATTGCTCAAACCTTTTGATCTCTTGAGGAATAAATTGAGGAATGAATAACAAGTAAAATAAAAATTATCCTCTTCTGGTACTGTGATATTTTATTTATTGTTTCTACAGTTTTTGGACTTTGCGCTTCCCTTCTAAAGCTGGTTCAATGTGCATATTGATCATTCCACAGGACACATCTTTGATCGGCCTGGATATATTATAATTGTTTGTCTGAATGAGTGACAGAAAAGTATATTGCCTGAGATGAGACATGGTCTTTATATATATTCTGTAATAATTCTTCTAAGTAAGCAATCAAGGAATGGATTCACATCTTTCCATAGTTCCTCTAGTTTCATTATAGATGAAATACAAAATATTTCAGTAAAAAATGTATGGGCTTTTCCTCCTAATTCTGTAAAGTCTGTGCTACTTCCTTTTATGAAAAGTGTTATAACTTGGCTTTTTCTATCCTGTCGTTAAAAAGTTTGAGTACCTCGTCCTAGATCAGTAAACCTTTCACTGTGTAAACAGTCTCACCTTTACTTTTTTTTTCATTCTGCCCTATCCCTTTGCACGTCTGAAATCCGTCTGCTTGGCACATCACCTTCCATCACAGCAAGCAGTATGTATACATGGGTTGGTGAAGAAACCTGACCGTGTACTGTCTGTGTGCTCGGCGTTCAGTCTACTGAAAAACAGAACATGATAGGTTCATAAATTGTTTCCTATGACCGAAACGGGTCTGTCTAAAGTCTGCTCTTTGGAATTGTTTTATAATTGCTGTCTGGAAGCTTCTTTCCTGTTTGCTTCCTCCTCAGCCCTGGCATGAGCCCCATCTCCTGACAAGTGTCCTCCCAGCAGAGAAGCATTGAAGACCCTTTCACCTTTTGCTCTCAACTTCATGCTGAGCACCGAAGGTTGGAGGAGGCTGCTGAGGGGGAACAGCAGTCCTTTCTTCTCCCAGATTATGTTGTGTCCCTGCAGCGCTCCCACTGGCTGGTATCCGGGAAAAATCAATGGCTGTGTTGTGCATATCGACACACTGGTGAAAATATTGAGATGCAGCTATTTGAGTCTAATCCTGCGTAATTTAGCCCATCTTCTGTCCCTTTTGTCTGCAAATCAAGCTAGACTCCTGCAAACTTGGCATACTCATAGTGTAAGTGTAGATAACCTCTGAACTCAGCTGCCGCGAGCTGTGCCTGCTCTCACGCTGGCAGAAGCCTACAGTTATCTTACTGAAGCCCAAGAGGCTACTGGGGCACCACAGGGCCTGTCTGCTCCTGTGTAGAGGCTACAGCTGTCTGCACTGCACTGGAGCTCACCAGACAACCTGTAATTCCTGAGTCCAGATGGCTAATTGTCCCCTACCGCAATCTCAGCCTCTATTTCCATAGATCAAAATTTTTCTCTATATTAAGCATTCAACCCTATGGGCAAAAATTCCAGAAGTTCTTTATGCATGTGCTGGGCCCTCTGCCTTATGGAAATTCATGGTGCATTATGAAATTACTAGCTGAAACCATCCAGAATCAACAGGAGTGACAGGTGAAACTCACAATTTCCCTTGTTTTACTGCTCTCTTATGATCTCTCCTTACTTTCATGATTAGCACTGCTATTGATCTCTTACTGGCTAGCATGGGGAAAACACTATTGGAGCTGGCAGTTTCTAGCGATATATTTGACAGGCTGCCAAAAGCTTTGCAATAGAGCAAACCTACCAGGTTTTGAGTTTGTAGTGGTTTTTTCAGTGGTACTAGCCCATACTCCATCAATGGTGGTAACAGTGGGAAAATAGCAACGATAGTACTGGGAAAAAGCACATTGACTAGGCACTAGTAGAGGAATAACTTTTAGGTCATTTGCCTTGTCTGCAATCTTGCTTTTGAGGTCTTCAGCTGGTAGCAAAGGGCAGTGTTGCTGCCTGAAGAACTCCCTGATGACAGTGAAGCCATGGAGCTCAGCAGCAGTGGGTGCAGAGCTTACCTCTGCAGCACCCACTGGGTGGGCCCCCCTCACTGCTCACAGAAATCTGGTTACTAGCTGAAGCTTTGCCAGGTTCTTCTTCCCACAGTAAGGAGCTAACCAACTTGAGGTGTGCTTTCATCAACTTTCACCCCAGGTTTTCCTTTCTGCCATCCTTCTGGTAACTCAAGAAGTCAAATGCTAAGGCATAAGCCCTTTTGTAGGATTGGACACTGTTCCAACTGTTAAACAAACAAGCTGAAATTATGTCTCATTATCACACTCCTCAATGTATTTTCAGTATAAGGTAATGTTATTGAAGGTGGTGCACTGAGAAGTGCCATTCTGTGTTATCCAAGGCAAACAGAGAGAGAGAGACACATGGCTGGATGACTGAGAACTTTTGCTTTCTTAAAGCAGTGGTGGTTTAAACAACTCCTTCCTCCACAACTACTCCTGATCCACCTCCCCAGCTACATTTTGGTGATAAGAGTTTGTTATGGCTGACAGGAAGAAATGAAGGGAGGTCTGTGGAAAGCAAAAGCCAGACAGCATTTTCACAACACTGGTTTTAGAGTGATACCTCCCTTACACACTTTCAACATTCAAAAGGCTATTTAGTGGCCCAAATCTGCCCAAAATTATAACATCCAGCTAGCACCAAAAAAAAAAAAAAAGCGGTTTAGCTCTAAATACCAGTTGTATATTAATTATATTTACTTTCATATATCACCATCATACCTCTTAGGAGCTTGTAAGTAGAAATGTCTGGGAGCACCATAGAAACCCTTTGACCACAGGAAGAGGAACATTGTTAATAGGTGTGTGCTCCAGAACGGTCTGCAGACCATCTGCTCCACTGTGTGATACAAGAACAGTACTTACAGAGGAGGCTTCCACATCAGGGTGGCCAGGTGAGGGCTCAGTGCTGATTTCTTTTCCTCCTGCCAAAAACTTTGTATGAAAGCTGTTCTGGTATAGAGTGAGGTCCTGCTGTTATCAGTCAGTCCCAGTGTCCTTGATAGCTCTGATAGCTGACTGAGGTCAGCTTTAAAATGTGGCATGAGGGTGACTCCGCAAACTGTGCAGCCTGTTCCAATGCAATCAGGTGGCTTCAAAGCAGCCAGAGGTCTGGTTTTGTCCTTGGCTTTCTCATAGCATGAGACAGCCTTCATGAGATAATCTTCACATGGCATGGATTTGTGTACTAGCTGTGGCATTCCTTACCTTTTTCTTTCATGACATCAGTGGTTCTTCACAAAGAGATCCTGAATATCCACTTTTTTTCAGAAGGCACAATGTGCCTGACCTCTGCATTGCTGTCAATAGAGATAGGTGGCACGGCAGTCCTTAACAGTGTTTACTGAAAGGTTACAGTGTGCTCTAATACGACCCTAAGACCACACCACTGCAAACAGACTGATCCTAACTGTGCACCAGCATTTAAGTAGGCAGCTGTCATCTGGCCAACCTCACCTCAGTGCGCTATTGGGCACAAAGGGTGACCTCATGGGACGGTCCTTGTGCAATACCAGCAGGGTGAAGCAGCAGCTGGAAATGCATCTCCTGAGCCAGGAAAGCTGCAGTGACCTTAATGTGCTGTCATGGTTTTACCCCAGCCAGCAGCTAAGCACCACACAGCTGCTCACTCACTTTCCCCCAGCAGGATGGGGGAGAGAATCGGAAGAGTGAAAGTGAGAAAACTCGTGGGTTGAGATAAAAAACAGTTTAATAGGCAAAGCAAAAGCCACACACACAAGAAAAGCAAAAGCAGGGATTCATTCCCCACTCCCCATGGCAGGCAGGGGTTCAGCCATCCCCAGGACAGCAGGGCTCCGTCACGCGTAATGGTGACTTGGGAAGACAAACGCCATCACTCTGAATGCCGCCACACCCCCACACCCCCTTCCTCTCCCCAAGCTCCTTATAAACCAAGCATGACGCCATAAATATCCCTTTGGTCAGCTGGGGTCAGCTGTCCTGTCTGTCCCCTCCCAACTTCTTGTGCACCCCCAGCCTTCCTGCTGGGGGGGTGCTGCGAGAAGCAGAAAAGGCCTTGGCTCTGTGCAAGCACTGCTCAGCAACAACAAAAACGTGTCTATATAACAAAAACACCTCTGCACTATCAACGCTGTTTCCAGCACAAATCCAAAACACAGCCCAGTACTGGCTGCTATGAAGAAAATTAACTCTATCTCAGCCTAAATCAGGACGTGCTTTGAAGGAGCAACGTTAAACACCTCCTACCTTGCCAGCTAATGGCACCGTAGTACTGCAGGGTCGCTTCAACACGGCACAACTAAGCAGAGTAAATCCTCTGCTACCCATGTAGGGGAGCTGGGAAGGTAGGCTTTTGAGGTAAGCCCTGCAAAAGTTGTAAAAACATGCATCTCTGGAAAGGTATAACAGATCAACTGATGATCAACCTTTTTTGATGCAGTAACAATTCGTGTGAGTTTTTATTTTTGTAGCAGACGCTAATCAAGCCCTAATACTCGCAATTTGTTGCAGACTTTGTAGTCAGCTTGTAGAGATAGCCAGCTCAGTACCCTTGGTTTTCCTCAGGCAACATATGGAATTGTAAGAAGGAGAATGTTGCTGATAAAATCTAAGCCATGATCTACTTCCCACATACTGTGTAAATGTTTATAGACAGAAATATATTAATCTGCAGCAGTAAATCATTGCTTGTACTGCCCTGGTTTTTGTTTTGCTTTGTGTTTTTTTTTTAAATAGGAATAAAAGCAGGACTGATACAAGGAGGAAAATTACACTAATTTCTTTGGAAATACCATGGAAATTAAATCTGTCTTTCCTGGGCTTTTTTTTTTTTTTTTTTTTTAATAGACTAAAATTTTTTTCCTTTAAGTGGNATAGACTGACATTTTTATCCTTTAAGTGGATCTTGATATTGAACCACAGAAGACCAACAGATCAACCTGTTATTGCTTGGTGAACCAATTCTGTACAGATTTTTTCTCCCTTTGAATATAGTTAGTTTGCTTTTCATAGAAGCTACTTATATCTCTCCTTATGGGGTTGGTTTGGTGGTTTTTTCAGTATTTCAGCTCCCCTATAAACCAACTTTATTTGCCCAGTATCACTGATATTCTGCTAGTTCTGCAGTTGGCCATAACATTTTCAGGAACAGCAAGACACTGCACAATTATATTTTGGGTGCAAAAGTGTGCAGAAGTCTAAAACCAATGAAACCTTTTTGTATTTTAGTGTCTGGCCATAGCTCTTACAGCTATCATAAATTTTTGATTTTGCAAGAAACAGCTGGTGCAATAACCTTTAAGTTAGAAGAGGAAAATGTTGATGCAGCGTGATTCTTAGAAAAGATGTGAGAATTGTCCTGAAATTGTACACAGTGTTAAGGTATTTGTTGTTTTCCAAGTGTGCACCATATGTAAGATGAAATAAATGTTCTTCCAGTCTCTGATGGAATCTGAACTTTGTCTGTAACAATTGAACAGATGCCTTTCCTGATGTCTGCAGAAGGAGAACAGCTCAATTTTCTGACATTGTAAGACAATATTCACAAGCTGCTGGGGTAATAGAAAGAGATTAGTTTCAAGTAGGACCTTTTAAATCCTAGAAGTTCAGGAAGCCTTAAAGGAGAAAGATCTGGGCACCAGAGCAGAATTTACCCTGTCAGTACAATCAATTAAACCAGTTCCATAAAATCTCCTATTTCTTTCCACTCTCTTTACAGGATGACCAGCACAACTATGGGCATCTACACCACAGATGTTAGATCAAATATGTCCCCACTGCACTCACGGCTCGGCCAAGCAAGGCCAAGCACAGCCGCGTGGTCTGAACTGCACCGAACCACTGTCCGTGCCAGCAGTTTCCAAGCTGAGGTCGAGTGGAGTCA
This sequence comes from Psophia crepitans, assembly GCA_013399095.1. Classification (NCBI taxonomy): domain Eukaryota; kingdom Metazoa; phylum Chordata; class Aves; order Gruiformes; family Psophiidae; genus Psophia; species Psophia crepitans. Next base: position 20,048 of record VWZZ01004400.1, read on the forward strand.
CCAGCCTGACAGAAATGCCATTATTCATACCAGTATGTTGTGATTGTGAACCTGAGAGATTAAGAGCTGCAGGTGGAAAAGTTGAGGATTGCGGATCTGGTTCCGAAATAGTTGGTTACCCTGATCAAACACACTTGCTTCAGCTGGAATGGAAATTTTGTGGCTATCTTAGGAAACAAAGGGGCCAGTTAGATGTCATTGTTGTCTGCTTTGTTCCTGAATGCTTTTGTGGTCATATTTTAAATGGAAAGAAGAAAACAGTGGCAGCAAGATGTTGAAGGGAATTGCTGTGTAAAGGAAAATGTCTCCTCACTAAAATACTCACACAAAGAAAGAGGAGGGAGGCATTTGAAAGCACCCAGGATACACTGTGCGTAGAATAATGGGACATAAATGGAAGAAAGAAAAGCCAAAGCTATTAAATTATGTTTTGTCTGTCCTTGATGTTGAAAATTGTTATTATTCAGCAGAGTTCAGTCCGTATTTGTTTTGTTTTAATGTCTGGAATACTTTGCATTTCACCCTAATAATCTACTCTGTTCTAAATGTTTATACAGCATGATTTACTACAATGTGGATGTGTAATTATAGCGATGATTAGACAAAACATCTTTGACAAGAAAGGAAAACAGTAGTTAATAATCTTTTCCATCTGTTTGGTAAAACCTCACTTAAAAAGAAAGAGTCCCTTAGCATATAGCAGGGTCCAAGGCAACACCTATGCGAGTACATGACAGCAGTATAAATGCCTAATGAATTCATTCTGATCATTGCTCACACATTTTTGAAAGCATTACCATCTGTTTTATAGATAAATATTACAGTAATTAATGTCAGCACATGTTTATATGATATCATTTCCAGAGTCTTATTTTAGAGTTAAGACCTTTTTCTTTTCAGGGAGAATAACGGCATATTTTAAGCTATTGGCAGGAAATGCAATGTTATTAGGATAAAATGAGTGAATTTCAGTAATGGCTTGCTTCTTTATTGGAAAACTTTAGAGCATTTAATGCTTCTGTTCTTCATTAAAGGCCAAATACTGGGTCGGTGCCTACTCATGGAAAGCCCAAAAGAAACTTAAGCACTGCTGAATGAGGTAACACTACAGCAGATAATACCATGAATACTCTGAGCTCCTGAAACTGGTATTTTAAGTCCCTGTGGCAGCCTCCTGATGACTGGGCATTGAGGGTTAATTAATGCCTGGCATTGAGCATTCTGGCTCCAGATTAGTAAATGACCCAGGTTTAAATTAAATGCATGGGTTAGCTCCGAGAGAGTCACACCCCTCCAGGGCTCTATTGTTTCTTGCTGTTTATACATCCCTGATATTGTTGGATTTGTCACTAACAATGCATTTGGCTCACCTGCATTGCAAGAAAGCGAGACATTTTCATTAAAATTTTGCTGCTTCCCGATCCAAAATGCTAAGAAAGGTGTCCACCACAGTGCAAGCTGAAAGAATTCATCTGATTGACTTTTAAGACTTCAGCTTACATGATGTGCCAGTCAAAGGCTTGGTGAAAAACCCTCTGAAGTCAATTTAAAGACTTCTGTTGACTTCTTTGGCATTCAAAAGAGGATTTATCTCTATTTGTGCTCCAAGAAAAATAAGCTCCAGATGCACAAAAACGTGGATGCAGGCCTGAAACATAACTGTTTTCATTGTGTTCATTATATCAGTAACTTTCTCCTCTAGTGAAATTGAGTCACAGCTGAACTTTTCTTGTTCTGTTGCCAATACTTCATGCACCTGTACAAGGACCTGCTATTTGAAAATCTTTGCCTAGTGACTGACTTTGGTGGAATTTGTTTCTGATATGGTTTCAGTTATATCTCTTGCTCCTTTTCTAGATTCCATGCTGCCAGTTCTACCTTTCGTATGAGTATTGATACTGCACTTTAGCCTGCTTTATTAGTATCTTACATGTATTTTATTTTATTGTATTTTTATTTAAATTTACATTCATTTCTATTTTATTTTTAAACAAGAGCTGCAGCAGATGCTGCAGTTGCTGAATCTAGTTGAGATTTAAGCATCTCTGGAGAGACTTAAATCTTGTAACACTACTCAGTACACTCTGAGCCGCCAATAGATTTTCCTGGATGTCTTCCACCATGGATTCCACTTAAGCAAGGTTCCTAAGTATCCATCTAAGTTTCCAACCAAGTAATTGCTGCTAAGATGTCTTGCAAAGAAAGCTACTCCATGCTTATTTCCATTAGAATAAAGAAATAACTGGAAAGAGCAAAAGAATTGGAGACTAAAAAGAGAATGAGGAATAAATAGCAACCCTATCTACTTGCAGAGTGAAACTGTTTTCCCCTGAATATTAGCTACCCGCTAGCTAAAACTTCAGTAATTGCAGGCATCTTGGAAGAGCTTCCTGTGGGGTTATCTTCTCCTGGAGGACGCTGTCCAAAAGTTCAGTAAGATACAGTTGAAATACACAGAACTCAATGGGTAAATACCCACAAGGATCCAATCTTCCTTTCTTGAAAAATCCAAAAAGTTACCATAATTTTCAAAAAGGCCAAGAAAGCTGGCAGCAGTCAGCCAAAGGCCATGGAACTTGCACGTTGCTTTCAGCCCTCTCACATCCAATAAGAGAAAACAACCTGCTACCAGCTTCCTGTCCCACTCTTTCTTTTCCACAGTGGTGATGGTGACTTTGGAAGAATAAACTCCAGAAAGACTGGAAAGTCAGTCTAAAGTTAGGATGGCTTTGCTGTAGAGATACAAAGAAGAAACTAAAATTACTTTGAAGAGCAATTTATAGTCAAGACAGTGTGATGTGGTTGCCGGTGACACAATGGGAATGGATTCTGTGACCTAGGAATTGCCTTCTTTTATTAGTCCTATATTACTGTGAAAAGATATCAAACCACAAAATTCACACTCATACCTAGAACTGACCTGTTTTATCCTCTGAGGGAAGGGGAGGGAGAATGTTAAAGTTTCAGAAAATTTGCTTATATCACAATGGTGACTCTCCTGCAAAGTTCTGCTCGAGTTTTAAACTGCTGCCAGTCATGAGAGCCATTCAGCTCTGGAGCCATAGAGCAAGGTTTAAAATACACGTACATTCATGTACCCTTTCTGGCCATCTATGTCTCTCTCCTTCAGAGGATGTTGAAGGATAAAATATTAAATGTTATACTGTAACCCCAAGAGCTGGGACTCCCACCCCAAGAGGGAGTGCAGTAGCAGCTTAACAATGAACGATTTTGAACACAAGCTGAGAGCCAGAGATAGGGAAGGATCTCGTATGCTACTGAAACAGCTGGGGATTTGGGCAGGTGGAAGGTAATGGCCTGCATGGCTTTTGGCCACAGTATTGGTGCTGACACTACTAAAGTAGTTTAAGCTCTCTGATGACCACTGGCAGCTAGGGTCTTAGGTTTATGTCTTATCTAAAAATGAACATGGTGAGTGCCTTCCTCAGAACAGGGCTTCTGAGTACAGGCCTGGGATGCCTGTTCGGTCTGCTCTGATGGTAGAACCCAGTCTATTAAATCACCCATGCCATTTCCTAAGCTTGTTCTCTAGAGGTTTTCTGGTCATACAGTAACTTGGATTAATTCTGCCTATCGAAAGGGCTACTTAGAGGCTGGATGCAAGGTCACTTGGTTACAAAGGGAGTTTATTTCCTTGCTGATATCTAACAAGCTGCATGCAAAATATATTACAGTGATCAACTAAAATGTTACGGCCACGTTTTGTAAACATCAGTGTGTGCAAGTGGAACAACTGTTATAACCTTTGGTGGTCCCATGTTACACATACAAAATGTAAAACAGGTTACGTTTTCTAATGGTATGATTCTGAGCCTCCCTAATACATGGGAAAAAAAGAGGGAAGCAGGCAAAACAGTGAATGTACTCAAACTGAACAGAATAAAGGCTTATTTCTATATGTATATCCAATGATCAATATGTATTAGTTAGGAAAGCAGAGTCTGGAGTAGAAAATACATTACACTTACTGATCCAAGAGATCCTCTGATTGTTTTACCTGTTTGCTTCTATTTTAACATTCGATTACTCTCTAATAAAATAAAAAGAGCTGGAATTGGGCTCCTAAGTCAAAACTCCCATTTAACAGAAAAGTCTTAACTATGAAAAACACCAAATTCGGCCCAAAGGAGTTGTCATCTTGTTGTTTCATTTCTCAAGTTAAAAAGTGACAGAGAGAATGATGCAGCAATTTCAAGGTTAGTGTTACCAACTCTTCTTATATCACAGCTGCTCTCTGTTATTTTCTGAATAGGGCATGACTGTGTGCTTGTTACTGGTGTATTTCTGTATAAATCTATTTATTTAGTTTCAGAGCACACTGGAAAAAAAAGCAGGATATACGACTGTGGCTGAAGACTGCAAATCTAACACAATTGACAGAAAGGGTATTTGCTTAGATGTTTTACTCTTAAACCACTCACTGGAATAGGGTTTCTTGTGAGCACAGTGAAAAGAGTAAATTGGTGAACACAGGAAATTGTTGAACACAGCAAATTAAAAGGACATACGCCATAAGCAGGTAAGAGTGTTAAAAGCGAGGCAGGCACGCAGAGAGTGGGGCGATTTGGAGCAGGGGAACAGCTGAGAGTCTTTAGTAAACTGAAGTCTACTTGAGATCAGGATGGCAGGTACATACACACATGATATAAACCTCTGCTACTTAAAATTCTTTTCACTTGGGTGTTATTATGCTGCTATTGTTAATACAAAACAATGCTTCCATTAAAGAAAGCTGCCTGTCCCCTCTGTTCCGCACAGTTCCTGCACAACTGAGGGGAAGAAGAGAGCTGATACCAAAGGCACTGCACCCCGAGGCAGGAGTGGGAGAAGTGCAGAACTCCGTCCCCGGGGTACATTGGAGTGCCCTCCCTGGCACGGTCATTCTGAGCCCAAGCTGCCTGATGGTTCACACACGCAGGTGTTGGCAGGGTGGTCTGGAGCAAACCAAGAGGTTCTCCAGGCAGGGAAAGGCAGACACAGAGTAGGGACTGCTTCCACTTTAACGTGATAGACTGAGTCCAAGTTTCCTGAACTCTAAAATCTTGAACACGCTTACCAAAGGATGGCTAAAGATACCAAGAAGACAGTGGAGTTGCTTCTGACCTTACACATATTGGACTTATACCTCACAAAATATGGTGTGTGCCCTACTAAATCCACGCTGTCCCTAGCTCAGCTGTCACTACTATCTGTTGTAAAAGTAGATAAATTTACTCAGTCTCATTACTCTCAGCTTCCTTGATGCAAGAGGATATTCAGTTCTAAGCAAGCCTTAGTATGCTTATAGTATTTTAGCTGGACCAAATGGCACATGCAACATCTATCTCACAACCTATGCGTGTGCTTCTGTCAGCAATTTGATCCAAAGGATAAGAAAGCCAAAGGAAAAAGAAAAAAGAAAAAAGGAAAAAGAAAAAAGAAAACAGAAAAAAAAAAAAGAAAAAAGAAAAAAGAAAAAAAAAGAAAAAATCAGAGCAGGCATGTCTCAGAGATTGGAACAAGTGTTTCTGGAGCCTGTGTTCTGAGAAGGATGGATAGTAAATCATTTAAGCCATCAAAGGAAGAGCTGAGCCAACTAAATCAGCCTGGATGGTAATACGCATATTAGCAAGCAGCCAAGAAACTATAGAAGATTGTGATTAAGCACTTGATGAGTAACTTTGCATCCTTCATTGTAAAAACAGACTTTTGAAATGGGGCTTTGCAAAACTTGTTTTTTCTGGTAAATTATTTTTAAACAGTACCCCCTAAATTTTCATACTTTTTCAGGCTGTTCCTTCTCCATCAGTGGAGATACCTCATCAGGAGAACACACATTCTCTTAATTCTCAGTACTAGAGTGTCCAAAAGATTTAGATTGCCAATATTAGCAGTTGATGTATTTTTTTCCTCTTATACATTTTCCACTGGTTTTCATAAGAGCAGGTTTGTATTCTTCTACTCAGATCCTTTTTCTTCTGCTGAGAGGGCAAGATTTAAGATAAAAAGGCTTAGTGTATTTTCGTTTTCTGCAAATCACTTCTTTAAAAAGACCTGACTTTGACACATGACTTTAAACTGCACGGAGGCATTCAAGTAATTTGTAGGAATTATAATCAGAGATATACATGAGTTTCAAGAAGAAAATGTGCATTATAAATACATAGTCTTGGTTCAATGGTGTTCTGAGCATCCAGAAATAGCAGAGAGAGCTTTGTACCCTGTGAGTTATGCAAACACCATGTACCTGCTCTGACCTCAGACAAAGCATACAATACCCTATTTAAAAAGCGACTAACATTATTTAAACTAAAAATACAGCTTTTGAACAGATTAAAAGTATTAATCCTATAATTTTTTAACTAACTGGTTGCTTTGTTTGATTTTCCATTATTTTTACAGGCCTTCTGCCAATAAATCACTAGAAATAAAAAAGAGGCACACTAGAAACCATACTACTATGCATCTGTTTTGCCACTGTGTAGCAAATAGGTATAATCCATCATCTCCAATACCCCTTTCAATAGTATCCTTCATATTTCAAATAATTTAATAGTCCAAGTGACAGTCTAATTCTTTCCTTTGATAGCCAAGATGTTTTCAAAGGTAAGGTTTTTTCCCCCACTAGCACTTTCTGGATTCTCTACTAAAATAGTCTTTAGATGCAAAATGCCTTCCCTTTTTTGGCCAACTTGAGGAATGTTGGAAAGATCTGGAAAAGACATTTTCATTTTTCAGGTCTCTCCCAAAAATCTTCACAATCTTCCTGTCATTTCTATTCCTTTTCCAATCCATCTGATACTGGATCCTCATCAAATGCCTGAAAATATTTAGGTAAAATGTTTTGTCAATGGCAACCTCAAGACAGTAGACTGCAGGCTGATTCTTCTCTTCCCTCCTGTCAGGATTCATTAATGGAAAAACAGTCTTTTTACTAGCAATGGGCCATATATGGCTTATTTGATGGAGCTGGATGCCACCATCCTTAGTGGAAAGAGTATGGAATGATCTGAGCATATGACTGCATGTTTGAGTAGCGTCAGCACTTCTGTATTGCAAAGCATCCCTGCTAGTTTGTACGAATAACATAAACCCCACTGCTTAGTGCTAGGAAAACAAACGGGAAAGCAAAAATAATTTTCCAATGGAGTATAATTTACTCACTCAACAACACAATTCGTGTCACCACTTCAGCTCTCTCCTGGATTATGCCTGTAAATTGACTTACTTGAAGCCTTCTGAACAGGTCTGTGCCAAGGAGAAAAACTGGCCCTGAATCTATTGTTTGTAACTTCTCTTCACAGTGTAGGATGTGTTTGTAATTGTGCCAACAGTATGATTGCTTTGAAATGTCATATGCAGCTCATGTTCGTGGTTCAACACTGATACCCAGGGGACGTATAATGCTAAATACTTGTCATTCTCTAAAGGAAAAGCAGAGAAATTCAGGACAGTATGTGCTTCCCATCTGTGCCTTGGAGTAAAGTTGCTTTTCTCTATCAGTCATCAGCTTTCTTATGCCTGATAATCCAATACGTTTTGTTGTTCTTCACTTGGGCACAAAGATGATTGCAGCAAGCAAGAATTTGGTAAGAAAATGAGATTCACATTTGCTGCTGTGGCACTTTATGTAGCTCACCTTTATCTCTGTAGTGCTGCTGCCTAACGGGGATTTCACGTGGCAGCTCCTTCTAAATACTGTACTGGAAAAATCCTACGTATCCTATTTGTCAAGACCGTTTCCTTTCTGCAGCTGTACAGCATTGGTGATCCAACTGCAGCAACTGATGTTGATACAGCAGCACAGTGTATTGTATTTATATAATATCTGTTCAGTCCAGGAATCCAGATGCTTCTCACAAAGAGGCAGCAAAAGAAAAGCACCAGGAATTGGTTTGGAAGTTACATAAGTGGTCTGACAAAAACTTAACTGAATAAATAGCCCCTTTCAAGAAGGATGGGCTTGCAGTGCTTCTTGTATCAGAAAGCAAAGCATTCGAGAGGGCAAGAAGTTCAGCAGCACCACAAAGAAACATCTGAAAAGAAAAACAGGAATGGAAAATACTGCTGGTTGCCATGTGGAATAGTATTGCTGTGAAGACTGTCACTTTTTCACCTCTCACTTATAAGCTAGCAGCTTTAGATTTAATCTTAGATTTTCCATTTTGAATTCTGCACTTTCTGTAAAGAAGAAAAAAAAAGTACCCCTTCCCTCAAAACAAAACTTTATGCTATAGGAACTCAGGGTTCTCATAATTCCTCCACAGTTATTATAATATTCTTGCTAATATTTGTGTGCTATCATCCATTCACTCATGTCATCACTAACCAGGCTATTAACTATTAAATTATGGTATACTTTAAAAAGTCACTATAAATGTAGTTTATATTAACCAAACACTTTACACATTGCCTGAGCGAGAGCTTCACAACAGGATCTGCACAAGGTTTTATACCACCCTTGGCAAGCAAAAAAAAATTAAAAAAAAAAAAAATGCTGACCACCTAACCAGCCCCAGCAAGGAGTTCCCCAGAGTCCAGTCCCTTCCCAAAACCACCCTCAATATTGCAGGTGCCTGTGATACAGCCCTTGACATGGCCACTTCAGCTTTCAGTGCTGCAGGGCCCCTGGGAGGCAGGAAAAATAGTACTGACTATTTTCCTCAGCTACGTGACCAGCAGCCAGCATAGTGACCATCCTCTCTGCTTTCCCGTCGCAATTTTTGGAGGAGTTGGAGGTGTAAATGCAGAAGAAGCGAATGAATCACTGCTGGGAGGTTGGTGCCACCTCCTGTGCCTTTTTGAGATTGCAGGTGCAGGCCGGGTCCAGAAGGTGCTTGCTGGAAAGAAACGCTGTGATTGATTCTCGTGGCAGTCAGCCGCGGTTTCTGGTGGTAGTTATCAGAAACAGCCTTCCGTCTTTTGAATGAACTAATTGCACCGTTAAAGGACGCCGTACACAGGATAACACGAACCACCCACCGACTTTTTGGAATAGATGAGCATTTAAAGCCTGGTTTGAAACCTGGTTTCCCATATATTGTTCCAGCATCACCAGCAATCGTTATAGAAAATTTTGCTTTCTGACATTCATGTCTTTGTTTCAACTTTCTAGCTTTCAGTAATAAGTACTAGAAAATTCTTGTATTATTTTAAAAAAAATTAAATTCTCACATATTCTTTACAATTGAAGAAACCCAACCCATTCTTTTTTTGAAAGAAAAAAAAAATGAGTGGCTTGATATTTGTGATAAAACCGTGAAAAATGGCTACCTCAAGCTCAAAACGGGTGGTAGTTATTACGTGTGTCATACAGATATTGAGGCGCATACCTTGCAAGTTCAAAAATCAATATCAGGTTTGGAAAGTTCTACCATACCCTTAACGACAACATGTTTTAAGTGCTTTAAGAAAATGCAAAGATTTAAAACATTATCCACCTCTTACTCTTTCCTTCCATGTCCTCCAACTGACCTCCATTTGCAGAATTAAGTATGAACAATACATGTTCCTGAAATCTCCCATTAAGGATACTTCCCTGTTACCGTTCCTCCTTTTCCAGTGCCAGAAACAGAGACAACAGAACCACTCCACCCTGTTCCACACCATTTCTACCATCTCCTCCCAAGTGATCCTGCTGCTAATACCATTAGTGGCCACTCAGAAAGCATGTGACAGCCTTGCAGGGTTGACCAAACACTTAAAGGGAGCAAGAGAAAGCGGCCATAAGCAGACAAGGTAGCAGTGTGCAGGAAAGGTATCCAAGAGGACTCATAAAGGAATGATTCTCCTCCACAGCAAGAAGGTAAAGGGAAGCCTTTCCCTTTCCCACCTCCCTTTTGGTGTGTATTTCAGGTCACATTTTAGAATAAACTAATGTTAAAAAACCACAGGGCTGTGATATCTCCAGTGCTGTAGTCTTGCAACCATTTAGAAAAACATCTTCAAGGGAGCAGTTCCTGCAAGCAAGAAAACTGACTGTACTGCTGGTGGCACTTCTATTTTTTTTTCTCTAAAGGCAGCTGAAAATGGGGACCAGAGCTTCCCCCCAAAATCTCAACCCAGGAAATGAAGGGAAATATAGTTGGACAAATCATTTTGCTTTCACATACATTTCTTCTTTCTTCTGTCTCCTGATTTTTAGCTGAAAGTTCTGATAGTGGCAGGATTTGAGATGCCACTGTATCTGGGCTGTGCAACTGTGAGGTAATGGCGCCTTTAACAGGTGAATTTAGGGCCATCACCTACTCGACCTTTCCCCTCTTCCTCAACCCCGAACACCCCCCTTCCCAAATGCTGGGAATTTTCCCTTCTTTCCTTTGCTTCTCTCAAACCATTCCCTCTTGCCTCATCTCTCCTTGCAAACTGGCATTGCTTCCCTGACCTTGGAAAGAGTTTGGACTTTTTTGAAGGAAAGGGGAGATAACAAAGACTTTGCCATGGAGGCGGTGAAGCCAGAGTAAGGAGCAGTGGACTTGCGGGGTGAAGGGAAGGAGGTGGTTTGCAGATCCAGCCTGGATGAGCAGGGAAGCACCCACCGCAGGCAGCACTGCACCACTCAGCCTCCTATTCGTTCCTCTTGGAACAGGGACATTTCTGCTTGGTTTTGAGAGGTTTTCTTTACTCTAACTGCCAAGCTGATTTTAGCCTCAAGCAAGTCTTGTGGTTTGAGTTTAATTTAAAAATTTACAAACAGCAAAGGACGGAGCATGATACAGGGGGATGAAGCGGGAATGGGCAGTTCTCTGCTTCCAGATCCTGGTGCTTTGCTGAATTACAGAACATTTATAAGATGGCATGTTTTTTTCTCTAAATATTATAACTCTGCAGTTGAAGACATCAGGTGAAGAAACCTCCATATTAAACATGACAATAAATTATTTAGGTTTTCATGGGTGTTAAAGTGAAAGGCCACCTTTCCATTGTCCTGTCTTCCTTGTGCCTTCATTGTATATTACTGCTAATTACTCTTATCATTACATAGTCTTATCGTTACATAGTCTTGAGTGTGATTCCTCCATCAGAAATGAATTCAGGTTATTTGCTTGCTTCTTTTCTACCAGATACCCTGATGAGCAGGCATCTCAAAATGGCTTGCATTTCTGTATGCACTCATAATGGCAATTTATAAGGGCCAAATTTGTAGGTACGAATCACATATTTGTTCACATGGTGTTCCAGGAGCGAACGTGGGGCTATCTGCTAGTGTAAATGCATACATAGACATACGTGACAAGCATGATGATTTTTTTAAATTCAGGCCTGAGGAAGCTGGCCCCTCTGCCTTCTCTTTCCTCTGGAGCCCAGCAGAGGAAAAACTCCTCCTGGTAGATTAGTAAATACTAGTAGCTGCACTTCTCCAGGCTTTTTGCTGTCTTCAGGAAGGCATATGTATGGGTCAGTACGCTTTTTGACTAAAAGTTGGGTTGTCTTTGTTTCTGTGTAGAAGAATGAGCAGTCAATGGGCTGAGAAATGACAGGTCTCTGTACAGAAGTAGCTAGCAGAGAAAGCACAGTACGTTACTCGATGTGTCCTTACAGGCACTTTGTAAGCATCCCCAATTTGACTTTTGTAATTATTTTCTGATGAACTGCTATGGCAAGAAGCCAGGCATTGCCATGACCTCTGCTCAAGTGTGAATTCTCCCTGACCTCAGGAAGCACTCGTGGATTTGGGCCAAGTTCTGTGATGGGATTTGTGCCTGAAGTTAAATAAGCCATTTTCTATTTTAATCACAGGCCATGGCGAGCTGTTTATGGATTCTGTCATCCAACCATGCTGCTGCGGCTTAGCCCTTGAAGTGCTTCGTTGCGACTGCTGACAAGAAATATATTGCAAAATCCTCAGATGATCAGTTCACAGGAGCGTTTCCTCAGCACACACGCTGGAACTGAATTGACTACATCTGGTCTAATTCACGCTTCCAGCAATTCTGGTACAAAGCTACGGGAGGACAAAATTAAGAGGCTTGACTTAATTTAAGGAGATTTGTTTTTTTAAAGTAACTTTAATTAAGTCAAGATAGGAAATTCTTACTCCTAAGTGAGTGTTCGCACATAAACTTACACTGAAGTATGCACAGCTGTGAAGGAAAACAGATTTGGTTACTCATAGAAAATAGCTTGGGACAGTGTCAGAAGCCCAATTCTTGCATCTTTGCTAAAAATCCCCACACACTTTGCTGTTCTACTGGAGGAGCACATGGTGGGGACTTCAGGCACCATGACATGGCCTGAGGGGAGACATCTGAAGACAGTGGAGCTGAGCCCTTTCTCCAGCTGCTGGGAGCATGGAAATGGGCTGGTCTCAGCATCCCTCACCGTCCACACAGCTGAACCACTCCGTGTTGGCCCTGGGGCTGCCACAGGCACTGGCTCAGTGGGACCACTGACTCACGGCGCGGCAGCCACAGAGCCAATTTGCCCCATCCCAGCCGACGTCTGAAGCTCCTAGAAGTTCCTGCACCAAGTCAGCCAGGATGTCTTTGGGAAACATTTCCTGAGAGACACTGTCCTGCCAGTCAGCTGGATTATCTGAGAAATATCTCTTTAGCTGGCAGGAAAGTGCATATATTTCATCAGCTTAGTGCAATCAGAATCTGTCAGCTTTGGGAGTTTTGCTCTGTAAATAAATGACTTAGGCACCAGGAATTAAGAGGAGAAAGCCAGAAGGCATTGTCTCAAAACATTTGCTCCTCTCACTGTAAATCTCACACAGAATTAAATGTTTCTGTGTGGGAGAGGGAGATGTGTGGGTATTTCTAACATTACTCTTGCAGCTTGACTACCATCATGCATGCAAGGCAAGTCAACAGCAGTAAAAGAAGGATGAACTGAAGGTTTTGCATGGATGTCACCTTGTCTCTTGCCCTTTGGCATGTACAAGTACAGACAGACACTGAGTGAGTCTGAACGCAGCAAGACATAAATGATTTTGTTGATACAAATGTACATCTCTAAGTCAGTTCTGGCGTAGGGGCCCAAGTCACTTTGGCATGACTGAACACATTACTCAAAGATTTACTGCAGTGTTTGGAAAGCAGTATTGGCACAGCGCTTAATACAGCGGAGCCCTTAGCTGTGATGCAGTCCCTTACAAGATGGCAGGATTAGTACTGACAATAACAAGAGGCAGAAAGAATACACAGGGCCTTACGTGCTCAAAATTTTAAGCAGTGAGTGTTTACAAGCTTTGCTTACAAAGTCATTGCGAAGTCTGGAGGATGAGACAAAATGGATGTTTCCTCCCTGCGTCTGACCTGCAAGCAGCAGCAGCCTGTTGGAGATAGCAGCATATTCATTCCTTGTTTGAACTGATCTGGAAAGCCCCCTGACTGCTGTTTAAGTTGGCAGTGGTTTAGGTCCTTTCCTTTTGAGCAGACACAATAAAGCCAGTTACTGTACATCTAAGGTCATGATGCACTCCTCTTTCTATCTGAAATGAGGACTTCCATCTTCATCATAAGCAATTTCCAGGTATTTCTATATCCATCAAAAAGTAGGATATTTAGAAGTTTTCCATGCATATCTTCTGTTTTGCTTTTATGAACCAGCTGCGGGGAACAGAACGAACGTTCTCTTTTTTTCTCATGTAATGCCAAAGGGAGTGTTGTTGATCTACTTTTTAGGAAAAAAAAAAGTAAATTCTAAAAATTTTACTTTGCTGTTGCAGAAAAGAAGACATGTCCTCTCCCACCTCATACTTCTTTTTTTTTTGTATCCACAGTACAGTGAAAAAAATTTGATTTCTGTTGCTTTTGTTCATTGTGCAATAAGTGTATTTGCTACTTCTTTGAAACGTCAGGATGAACATCTGGTTTTGGTGCTCACCAGTCTGCCAAGTCGGGAAGCTTTGAATATTTTGCCAAACCATTTACCCAGCCTTGAATTTATAACTAATATCGGGAAAATCACTAGGGGAAAATGTAAGCAACTGCAGGTTGTGTAACAGCCAATGTCAATTCTTAAAGGCTAATTTTTACTGTATTAATTTTATCAATGTGGTTCACAGACAGCTGCCTCTGGTTCATAGAAGTATATTCATATCAATGAGCTGCTTTAAAAATATGCAGCCCAAATAGTTTCAAAATGAATGTATGTTAGTGAAATAATTTTGGGTAATAAAAGCAGATTTTGGAACTGAGTCATCAGCAAGTGATAAATATGAAACAAAACAAGTTGCCTCAGTGCTTTAAGAAACCAAATACAGACTTTCAAATCTTCGGAAGCGCCACATATATAAATAACAAAACTATTCCATGAAAAAAGAGGGATGTGTCAAGAAGCAGACCAATGCATTAGGAAAACCTTTCTTTACACTGAGTGTAATTAAGTGCTGAACCAGGTTACCTAAGGGTGCAGTGGAACTGCTGCTGCTGGAATTTTTCAAGGATCATGCTAAGCAAGCACCTGCCAAGGAAGGTTTCAGGAGAATACGTCCTGCTTTGGATTATCTCTTAGGGCCTTTTCTTTGATTTTCTTAAATATAGTAAACAGAACCAAAAAAATCCTGGAGCAAATCTCTCCTGCCTTCCCACGCACTGTCCAGACCTAACTGTGCTTTTACTTAGAGTTTTTGTAGTTGCTTTTCTTGTTAGACCCTGTCAGCCTCCTGTCCTGTTTTTGCTTCCCTGGTTTTGACGTTCCTGATTCCAGCCAGCGTTTTCAGTATTTACTTTTCATCTGGCTTGTCTGCTCATGACAGTTACCTCAAGCCGGAGCCATCAGATAAAGTGCTGCCAAGACTTCAGTGGCGAATGAACATCAGCCTGTGAATTAAAAACAGAAAATGAACCTCGTGGGGAGAAAAGAAAGAAAAAAAGAAAGAAAGGAAAAGAAAGTAAAGTAAGAAAGGAAA